>APFE030591597.1:24823-56425 GCA_000404065.3 Pinus taeda | reverse complement strand
ATATAATTATGGTGTTTTTTAATCAAATTAAAGAATTCTGTTTTTATTTATCTTTTAGTTTTAAGGATGTGAAATTGATATTTCATTATAAAAACATATAATATAAATATTTTGTGATATTTTTGACTGGAAATTTATATTGTAAATTTCTATATATAGTTAATTGTGGGTGTGTTTTTGTGGGTGTGTTTTAACTTTAACTTTAAGATTTATATTAATAAAGGGTAAATGTAAATTTGTAATTATTGTTTTGTTGCTAATAAAAATAAAGACCCTGAAAATTATTAAAGAATTTACATTGGCTTAAAGAGAAAAGCTGCATGTTAATGATGGTTATTAATTACACATTTATTAAGTTCTAAGCATGTAATCTAAATTATTAGATTAATTATGAATATTGATATGGTTCCAACATTTTCTAAGAATTGAGAGTGAGAAATAGAGCTCATAAATGAACTAATAACTAATTTGACTTATTAGTTGAGGTGAGGTGGAGACAGTTATCAACTATTAAATAATAGGTAAAGAGTGATTAGTTTGATATTCTCACTAGCAAAAAAAAGAAAAAATGTATAATGTAACTATAGAGGGAAAGATAAAAGGAAAAAATTAAAAATTGCATAACTTACTCATGGATAATTTGGAAAACAAAATGTCAAAAGTTGGAGCTAGCCATCCCTTACATTATTTAGAAACTCAAACTTTCAATTTGGTATTCTAAACATGGTGAAGATTTAATAAGACTTGTTTAACTAAAACTATGCCAAGACAATAAAATAGTAAATATTGTAAAATAAAAAATAAAAATCATACTTCACGAAATTGATAGATCTATAAATTTAAGGCATTTCATCAACCACATTTAATTATCAAAATATTAATTTTCTTATAGATTTGAGACATTTCATCAACAACATTTAATTAACAAAATATTGATTTTCTTATTGGATAGTGTAGTTCGATGTTGACCTCAATAAGTTACCGTTGACCAGTGTTATGGGGTCGGAAAACACACAAATGAGTACAACCTCAGACATTTAAGCCTGTAGCCTAAAAATGTTCCAAGAAAGTCATTCAAAATTTAACAACTTTAATAAATAACTTAATATATAAATAACAGAAATCCCTCTCAAATTCCTCGAAGATGTAATCAGGAAGACACAGAGAACTGCATGTCTCGAAGATATAATCAGGAAGACAGGGAGAACTGCATGGTTTCAGGGTCATCTAATCTGGAATGAAGAATCTGAAGTCGTCGGGAGCGAAAAGAAAGCTCTAGAGCACTGCTACTAAGGAAAAATTTCAAAATACACATTACTATTCATACTACAAAATGTAAGCGAACTAAAATAGTCCATGTAATGTGAGAATACCCAAAAAGAGGTTTTATAGATGGAAATATTTAGAATGTGAAAGAAATTACTTAGTTTGGGTTAAAACTAAACATATAAAATTAAAATAGAAATTTAAATAGAAGGTACTGTAACACATAAGGGGTGGGTTTAAAATTTTGTGTAACTTATATATTATATATTATTTATTAATTATTGTTATTTTTAATAATATGTTTGTAAATTATATGTTGTAAATGCTTTAAAAAAAAATAGATATCAAAATTAAAATTCTGAAGTTCATGGAATAGTGTCACATTTTTAATGGGAATTTATTGGAATATAGATAATGGAGGAGTCAATGAAAAGAAAATTTCAAATTTATGTTGTTTATGAAAATAAAATTCAATGATAGTTACTTGATTTTCATATTTTTATTTTAAATTTTACACAGATTATGAGTATTAAGTATATTTTACAAAGATTATGAGTCTTTGATCTTCTTTAAGCTTGTTTTGTTTTTCTTTCGTGATGCTTATTTTTCTCTCTCTCTTGGGTAACCCTCTTGTTTTACCATCTTTACTCTTCGATGACTCTCCATTGGTAGGTTTAATGCCATGTGTGGGTTGAGAGTCACTCTATTGATGGTGCTCGATTCAATGAGATCATCACATAGGAGAAGGTTGTGCTTATTCCTTAAAGAATTGGGTCTGGATCAAACCCGCGCTGAATTTGGTCAAGAAAGTGGAGATCGAAGTTATGAAAGCCAACTGAGATTGGTTAAGCGTTTTTGTCACAGATGTTTCTAAGATTTCATTATAGAATAGGGTGGTTCAGTCTATAGATGGTGGTCATGTTTTACCTTGGTTTCGGCAATTTTCATCTAAAATCACCCGTAAATGACCTCAGAGAAATAATGAAGGTATTACAGACTCAAGTGTTGGTGTGTGCCTATGTTATTTTATGCAACGGATCGATAAGATTGTGAAATATACAAACACTGAAAGAGTAAGAGAACATAGTAAGCAAACACATAGACACAACAACTTTAATAAGGAGTTCACTTAATCCTCCTGGGCTACGTCTCCTGGTCCAACCTTCAGTGGTGGTCTTTCTATTGTGTCTTAAAGCAGAGTTTTTACAATAAGCAGCTCAATTTGAGTCTCACTTTAACGGATGATGATCAGTAGGATTGTACTTGGATTCCCCAAGTCTCTAGAGTACACAGACTCCCCTTGTTGGATCTCGACCTCAACTGGTCTCAGTGGTATGAGTCCAATTTGGTACTCAATACCTGACAGGTATACACAAAAGAGTCGCTTGAACCTCTCAAGCCTTATTTGGAGTTCACAGACTCTCAGACTCTCTTTGTCTCTATTTGCTCGATGTTGCCTTTACTCTGTAGGTCAACTCGACTTCTCTCTTCTCTGCAATTCACTTCTTTCCTGCCTTTCAACTTTCTTCTTCTCTTTCTCTGCCTCTTTTCCTGCTCTTTTTGTTCTATGTATGTTCGTGGCTTAAAACCAATATACTCCTTGACTGTTTGTTTCCGCTTCCCAGCTCTCTGGATATCTTGCCTTTGTTTGCTTGAATTCCCCTACTCTGCTCCATCATCATTGTGTAATGTTTCACAGAGAGGTGGCCACTTGTTTTCTCACGAACTTAGTGTTAGTTCTCTTTGAACGATCATTATTTCCGTTGCTCCAAGATTGTCCACGAAACTGATTCCTTTGCCAACTCATCGGTCATGCCAAAACTCAAATCTTATATGACTCAACCTATTTCCCCGTCGAATCCAATCATCCATCGGATCATTTCTTAGTTGTTGATCTAGAGCCTCTAGATCCTACAGTCTTCGTCCATATCATGCAGTTACGTAGCATGATCTTTACCCGTGCGATGTGAGTGGTTTTCTCTCTCATCCGTTGGATGTGTGTCACCCAGTGTATGACATTAGGCAGGACTCAGTCGAACCCGCTTACTGCTTGAAGCCCTTCCAATATCCTGCTGATTTTAGCACAGGGCCCTCCTTCTGATAGAATTGGCGATTTCCGTACGGTTTTATGCTTTTCCTCATGACTGAGCGCTTGGGGATTTTCCTTCACTGAGGGGGACACTGTTCGATACGCGATTTAGTGCTAATCATGTATCAAAAACTACCTCTGCTTTTTGGATTTGACCTCCCGTTTGTTAGTTTGTGCTAGTGCACGGTCACCATGGGCCAGTGCTCTGCACGCTTTGACCGAGGGTTCTCATTGTTCTGTGTTGACCACGAATTGCCATTGTTCAGAGGTTATTTCTGATAAGCTCAATATCCATAAGATTTTGAAGGTTGAGATAATTTGAAACAGTCATGAAAACTTAGAGAATGTTTATGGATCCAATTCAGATCATGGCCTTCCCACTGAAAAAGATTTTGGACCACCAAATGTTGGGTTTCAAGCATTGACTAAGTGAGGGTATAGCTCTTCTCACTTGTGAAATCTCTATCCATTTTACACTACTCGGCATTGAACCCTTGAGTCCAATCCTGAGGTACTCAACATCTCCCCTACGCACCGTCCTCACCTTCCTATCTAGAACGATGTCTTCCTACAATTCATTGAGATATTAAGGTAATAGATCATCAACAGAAGGCAATTGACTCTGCTCTTCGATATCTTCAATTAATGAAGGTTAAAATAGTCTCAATTTGTTTGCATTAATGACAGAGTAGATGCGCATGTAAGCTGGTAAATCAAGGCGAAAATCATTCTCACCAATATTCTCAAGTATTTTGAAAGGTCCATACCTTATTGGCTTTAGCTTTTTACCTTCACCTTGCATTCTATCTTTGCTGATATACAACTAAACTTGATCACCAACTTGGATGCTATGCTCCATTCGATGCTTCTCATGCCTTGCCTTGTATTTGGCTTGGCTCTTTTCTAGTTGTTTGTGTACTTCCTGGTGAATCTCTTGGATTTTCTCAATGAACTTGGTTACCTTATCCACATCACCATGTCCATCAACTGCTATGTCTTTACCAAAGACAAAATCCAAGGGAGACCTTGATGTGAAACCAAAACAGGTCTCAAAAAGAGATCTCTCTGTAGAAGAATGTTTTGCTCAGTTGTGAGCATGCTGCACATAACACAAATGTTCATCCCAAAGTTTGGAATGGTTGCTGCAATAGCCTCTGAGTAACCGGATCATTGTCCTGTTGACCATTTCTGTCTAGCCATCTGTCTGTGGATGAAAGGTTGTGCTCTTCTTCAGTTTGGTGTCCATCCGTTCCTATAGGCTCGACCAAAACTTCCCAACAAATTGGGAATCTCGATTGGATACAATGGAAGTGGGTAATCCAAAATGAACCCATACATGCTGAAAGAACAACTTTGCAGATTGTTCAGCTGTAACTATTTGTTACAAGGTATCAAAACACACATTTTGCTGAACCTATCCACAACAACATATAAATAGTCATGACCTTTCCTAGATTTAGGCAGTCCTCCAACAAAGTCCATGGAAATACTTTCCCAAGGGTGAGAAGGAATTGGTAGTGGAGTGTACAAGCCTAGTTTTCTATTGTTGGGCTTGCTTTTAGCACACATGGTACACCCTCTTACATATCTAGAAACTGACACATTCATTTTTGGCCAATAGTAGAATCTTCGTAGTTGTGCAACCATTTTACTTACCCCAAAGTGACCTGATATTAGAGAAGTGTGTGCTTCTCGAATTATCTTTACTCTTTTATTTTGTGGAATGCATATCTTCCCACAATGATATAAGAGTTGGTCCTTAATGTGATAATCCAATTCTTCTACTTGTTTTCCTTGACTTAAAGTTGCATATACATCTTTAAAATCTATATCTTGAGCATATTGTTCAATGTAGCTCTCATGCAATACCGAGTTATGCTTAAGTATAGTAGATGCGTTTATAACTGGTCTAGATAACATACCTACAATTTTATTGTGTATGCCCTTTTTATATCTAATGACTAAATGAAACTGTTGTAGAAAACCCATCCATCTATAATTTCTTGATTGCTACAACTTAGTTTGGGAGTGTAGATATTGAAGTGATTTATGATCAGTATGTATAACTGCCTCTTAGCCCATTAAGTAATGTTTCCACTTTTTCACACTCTGTACTAATGCATACAACTATTTATCATATGTGGGATAGTTAACTATTGCATAATTAAATGTCTCAG
Source organism: Pinus taeda (assembly GCA_000404065.3). Taxonomy (NCBI): domain Eukaryota; kingdom Viridiplantae; phylum Streptophyta; class Pinopsida; order Pinales; family Pinaceae; genus Pinus; species Pinus taeda. The sequence continues at coordinate 50,893 of APFE030591597.1, read as the reverse complement.
AATGATAACATATGGGTTTACCGTGTTGTATCAACACTGCTCCCATGGCATAGTCATTGGCATCCGTTTGGATCTCAAATGGTCTTTGAAGATCGGGCAGTGCTAGTATTGGTGTTGTACTAATCTTTTCTTTCAAGCTGTCAAAGGCTTTCTGCTACTTTCCTCCCCACTGAAACACCTTGTTCAATCCTGTTAAAGCATGTAAGGGAGCTGCAATTAAGGAAGAGTTAGAAATGAACTTTCTCCAATATTGTGCTGCTCCTAAGAAGCTTCTAACTTCTGTAGCAAATTTGGGTTTAGGCCAGTTTACAATGACTGCTACCTTAGAGGGATCTATCTTCAATTCACCACCCCCTATTATATGTCCCAAAGAATTCAAAGATTTTTTTCCAAATTCACATTTTGAGAGTTTAACATAAAGTTTTTCCCTTTTCAAAACATCTAGTGTCTACTTAACATGCTTTAATTGTTCTTCCCATGTTTTGCTAAATATAAGAATGTCATTCATATATACAATAACAAGATCATCAAGAAAAGGTCTGATTACATCATTCATTATTGTCATGAAAGTAGCAGGAGCATTAGTTAAGCCAAAAGGCATAACCAACCACTCATATAATGACTGCTTTGTTTTGAAAGCAGTCTTCCATGCATCTTGTTTCTGTAATGCCGACCTGATGATATCCACTATGCAAGTCTAACTTGGAAAAATAAACAACTTCCTTTAACTGATCTAATAGATCATCTATGCGAGGAAGGGGATAACGATTTTTGATTGTTATCTTATTCGGTAGTCAATGCACATTCTCCACGAGCCATCTTTCTTTTTCACCAAAACGATTGGAGACCCACATGGTGATGTGCTAGGTCTGATGAACCCCTTCTCGAGAAGCTCCTGCATCGGCTTCTTGATTTCTGCATTATTTAAAGTGGACAACCTGTACATTCCGATATTAGGCAATGGAGCATCTTGCTGCAAATTAATATCATGCACTATTTCCTTTTTGGGTGGAAGACCTTTAGGTTCTTGAAACAAGATATCCTATTTTGAAACAACTTTTTCTAAATCAGCTTGTTGTTTAACATCACAGCCCTCAAATACATTGGTTTTATCAGGTTTCTTTCCTTTACAACCATTAGTAAAAATTGTTTGCATGAATTTACAATTCATTTCATCTACCCCGAGTTTATGAGAGTATAATTATTCTTAAGCTTATGAGCTCTTACAATATATTTGATTCCATCTTTAACGAGGAGATACTTGTTCTCAGCTTTATAGAAAATAACTTTTCTATCATACAAGTAAGGACTTCCCAAAACAATTCCACATATATCCAAAGGAACTATATCTAACTCAACCTCATCTACAAATGCTGACCCAAAAGAAAACTTAAGTTTACGTTGTCTAGTCACTTATGGTTGTGCTTTATCACTTAACCAACCTAATGGGTATGGTTTCTTGTGAGGTGTAGTCAGTAATCCCAACTTCTTTACAATTGCTACTTGTGAGCCACTATCAAACAAGGTATCAATCTTTTGATGCTTAGAAATAACTCGAATATGGAAAATCTCATGTCTTTTTCTCTCATTTTCTTCATTATTAGTAGATTGTGCATAATTACTAGTAGATGCTTCAAAACTTTTACCTTTTATACATGTGGCTACAATGGTTGTTTCATCTCCTCAGTCCGACCCCAAATCTTTTTGAATAGCTGCAACAGTATTCTTCTTCTTGCCCTTGAACTTCTTAGGTCTCAGCTATGGATGCAGAATCCAACAGTGCTCATCATCATGCTTATCCTTCTTATAGTGAGTGCATGAAGACTTGCTTTTCTGTGCAGTGTTGGCCTTCCTCTCTTTCCATTTCTATTTTCTTTCTCCATATTCTTGCTTGCAATGGGCTTGGATGATCCCCCAACTTTTGGGTTTCCATTCTTTCCTCTAGCTTCTAGAAGCGTAGCTTGAACAGATACCTCATCTATACTAGTGGGACTAAACATGAGGATAGTGTGCCTCATGTGGTTATGTAGACAACCTATGTACTTCAACAGAGTCTCAAGTGATTCTAATGAAATTCCTAGAATCAAAGCTCTTTTCCTAAACTCCTGGGTGTAACCTTGTACTCTTTGCACTTTCAATTGGTGAAGAGTTTGCTAGCTCATCATGGCTTGCTGCATGTAAGCTAGTGGATAGAATTTCGTTTTGATTGCAGAAACAAATTCACTCCAGACAGAAAGAATCTTACCATGTTTCTTCATGTCAGCTTGGGTCCTGCCTTCCCACCATACCAAGGCAGTGCCTCCGAGGCGTAGGCTGGCCAGCTGAATCTTACTCTTGTCTGAGTTGATATTCTACACTTTTCAATAAAAATCAATCTATCTGATCCAATTATCCAACTTCTCTGCATTCAACTCTCCATCATATATTGGTAAATCAAATTTAACATCTAATTTAATCAAAGATGTCTTCTTTTTATGTTCAGGGCTAATAGGAGGTGTGAGAAAGTTTTCTTCTTTCCCTTTGACTTTTGAATGGTCATGGAGGAGAGACTCTTCTTCTCCTTTATCTTGTTTGGAGCCTGATGAGTCTTCATATTTATGTTTCCTAAAGTCCCTATACATTTCCTCTACCATGGACCTCATGGATAGGAAACTATCTATAAATTGATGGTTTTGTCCCAAGGGACTTTCTTCTGACATTTTCTTCTGAGGATAGACTCTTCCAATTTATGGGTTAGTTTCGACCAACTCTCCTTCTCCTAGTTTAAGCTTTATCCAACTAGCATTCAACAAGAAAATCCATCACAATATTGTCTAACCATAAAAACCAGGAGCTCTGATACCACATGATCTGAAATCACCCGTAAATGACCTCAGAGAAATAATGAAGGTATTACAAACTCAAGTGCTAGGGTGTGCCTATGTAATTTTTTGCAATGGATCGATAAGATTGTGAAATACACAGACACTAAAATAGTAAGATAACACAGTAAGCAAACACATAAACACAACAAATTTAATAAGGAGTTCACCCAATCCTCCTAGGCTATGTCTCTTGGTCTAGCCTTTAGTGGTGGCCTTTCTATTATGTCTTAAAGAAGAGTTTTTAGAATAAGGAGCTCCTAGGCTATGTCTCTTGGATTCCCCAAGTCTCTAGAGTACACAGACTCCCCTTACTGGACCTCGACCTCAACTGGTCTCAGTGGTATGAGTCCAATTTGGTACTCAATCCCTGACAGGCATACACAAAAGAGTTGCTTGAACCTCTCGAGCCTTCTCTAGAGTTCATAGACTCTCGGACTCTCCCTGTCTCTATCTGCTCAATGCTACCTTTGCTCTGCAAGTCAGCTCGCCTTCTCTGTTCTCTACAATTCACTTCTTTCTTGCCTTTGGATTTCTGCTTCTCTTTCTCTGCCTCTTTTCCTGCTCTCTTTGCTCTCTGTATGTTCATGGCTTAAAGCCAATCTGCTCCCCAACTGTTCATTTCCGCTTCCTGGCTCTTTGGATCTCTTGCCTCTGTCCGCTTGAATTCCCCATTTCTGCATCATCATCACTGTGCAATGCTTAATAGAGAGGTGGCCACTTGTTTTCTCATGAACTGAGTGTCAGTTCTCTTTGAACGATTGTTATTTCTATTGCTCCAAGATTACCCGTGAAACTGATCCCTCTACCAACTCATCAGTCATGCGGGACCTCAAATCTTATATGACTTAGCCTATTTCCCTGTCGAATCCGTTCATCCATCAGATCATTTCTTATCCATTGATTTGGAGCCTCCAGATCCTACAGTCTTCGTCCATATTGCACGGTTAGGTAGCATGACCTTTACCTGCACCATGTGAGTAGTTTTCTCTCTCATCCACTGGACGTGTGTCAACCAGTGTATGGCATCGGGTAGGACTTGGTCAAACCCGCTTCCCACTTGAAGCCCTTCCGATATCCTATTGGTTTACAGTTTTATGCTTTTCCTCGTGACCAAGTGCTTGGGGCTTTTCCTTCATTGAGGGGGGCGCCTTGCGATATGTGCTAATCACATATCAGAAACTGCCTATGTTTTTGGATTTGACCTCCCGTTTGTTAATTTGTGCCAGTGCATGGTCACCATGGGCCAACGGTCTGGGTGCTTTGACAGAGGGTCCTCGTTGTTCCGTGCTGACCAAAAATTGCCATTATTCAGAAGATATTTATAATAAGCTTGATATCCATAAGATTTTGAAGCCTGACATAACTTGAAACAGTCATGAAAACTTAGAGAATGTTTAAGGATCCAATTCGGATCAATTTTATTCCTACTACTTTACACCCTTTGAATTTGGGCTTTTTCGCGGTTTGCGGAAGCATCTGTTGGTTTCTGGATAGACAGTTCAGTGCTTTCTTTCCTATAGAGATTCACATACTTACAAGATGGTGTATGACCTCTAGAAAATTGTTGTTTTTTATGCAAAAACAAGTTTGATTCTGGATGTTCTTTGTTGCTTGCCATGGGATCTTAATTACATAAGTTCATTTAGAAAATAAGAGGTGAGGTATCTATTGTGGATCCAATTGTATCAAGTGTGGAAACTGATGGAATTTTTCAAGTAAATAGAAAAAGATATCCATATAAACTATTTGTTCATAAGGATTCTAAAATTTATCTCTGTGGAGATGTATTGTACACATATTGTTGTTTGCATCTTTTATTATGTGGCCACAACTATTCTAGAGGCAAATGAAGGGTCTACATGGGTTGGAAGTTTAAGTTTGGGAGATCACCATTATACTCATTTCAAGGAGATCACCCTATCAAGATTGTACATAACCTCTCTGTATTTTGTAATAACTACCATGGCCATGGTAGGATATGGAGATGTGCATGTAGTGAATCCCAGGAAATGATATGTTTGTAATGATATATATGTCTTTTAATATGATTCTCGATGCCTATGTGATTAGTAACTTACTACACACATTGTCAAGGGATCTAAGACAAAAAGATTTAGGGATAAAATCATTAATCTGATGAAATACATGAATATACCTAAAGTGGCGAAACATATAAAGGCTCAAATCAAAGGTCATCTCAGGTTGGACTATGACAATAGCTATGGTGAAGATAGTGTTCTAGAATATATTCCAGTTTCTATTAGGGAAAATGTTTCATTATGTATGTCAGAAGTTCAACATGTTCCTGTTTTCAATCATTGCACTACGGAATTCATAAGCCAGACTTAGGGAAAATTTTAAGAACCACCCTAAATTTATATGTACAATAAATGGGTGAATCCCCATTATACATAAGAAAAATGGGAGGTGATTTTATCAATAATATAATATGTATATATAATTTTTTTGGCGAATCTGTCATGGGATTATATTATCTTGTAAATTCATGACAAATCTTTCACTGAATTATAAAATCTTGTAAGATCTTGGAAAATCTTCCACTAAATAATAAAACATTGTGAAGTCTTCGTGAATGTTTTGTTAAAGTATGAAACCATATATGATAATAAGAAAACATATTCATTAAACTGTAATATACTAACATGCATGTTTGGAAAAAAGAAACATAATTTTCTCTTCCTACAAATAATGTTGCAAGTTTCACATGTGGTGTTTGTCAAGGTTCTCACTTTACACTCTTTCATATCCTTCTCTTAGTTTTGATAATATTGCACAACAAAGTTCTTGTAGGTGTTCATCTTAACCACCAGTGTTGTGAAGGTAGGAGAGATTAATCTTTTCTCTACCACTTTTGTCAAGCTCCCACTTTTGTCAAGTTATCAAATTTCTTTCTTATTCCATAGACTCCAACTGCTAAATAAAAAAAAAGCACGTCAAGTTTGTTTACCCCAACATGCCAACAAGTAGCAAGCCCCACCTATATAATATAAGAAACTAGTAGGTATCCAAGAGGTCTGAAGGGGATCTAATGGAAATAACTGACCATTGTCACAGGCCTTCCAATCAATATATAAATATATAAATATATAAATGTAGATTTATTATTATTTTAATTGGAAATCTTCAATTAAATTATAAAATTTAATTATGTCTCTCCCAATCTAAATTGCTTATTGGCATAATTCACTACCTTCATATGTCTTGGATTTTTTAACAATGTTGTAACATGTGGATTAGTTTCCTTTTTGGTGCACAATATCCATATTTTAGGACAATATGGTGTAGCTGCCCAACCCCTACAGATCATTATGACAAACTAAGAATAACAGAGAAGATGAAAGGGCATATTTTTCAAAAAACTAATCCAACATTAATAACTTTTTCATGAATATATCATATTAATAACATTTGAAAAAAAGTGGGAAATCTAGGCAGCCAATATCTCTCTTCTACGAGGGTGATACAGAAAGAGTGATAAGATTTCTTTGTTTTGATTTTTCTATTTTGTTAAATCAGAAAAAGCAATATTAATGGAGATATTGGTATTTTTTAGTAAATTTTGCGAGGTGACTAAATGTAGCTTTAACAATTCACCTTAAAATGTTGTTTAAAATATAATTTCCTAAGTCTATTTAATATCTTTATTATCATAAAAACCAACTTATATCCATCTTAACTCCACACCTACACTCTTAGAGGAATGAAATTTATTTATCCCTCTCAACACTTGGTAGACCCGGAATTAAGATCGATCTAAGTTGATAGAATTTCCCTTTTAAATAGTTTATGCTCACATGAATAACATGGTATTACCATTGGCTATCATAAACCTGGAGCTTAAAAATTACTATTAGTTATTTATAAAATTAATAATTTGATTTTTATTTTATTTTTTATTTTGGGTAAGACCTGGAGCTTAAAAATTACTATTAGTTATTTATAAAATTAATATATTGATTTTTATTTTATTTTTTATTTTGGGTAAGATAAAATGTTTAAGTGACATTAAATTACAAGATCCATTTTTACTCTTGATGATCTGAAATTGGGGCTTGATAACATGTTATGCTTACAAGAATCTCCCACTTAGTTAACAAATAAATGATCTAGCTTATATATGACATTTGCGGAATTAAATACTTCAAACAGTTGTGTTTTTTCTTTTAACTATTTAAGTGATTTAAGTCCATTTGTTTATGTTGATATTAAACACATATAACAACCATATAATGAAGCAAATAAACAACTACACATAACAATAAATATAATCTAGGATTTCACCCGAGTATCGTGGGCTATGTTCCTTGAGATTTTGTCATCTTGGCTCTTTGGGATTATGGTAAAGTTTCTTTTACAAGTTCCAAACTTAACTCCAAAGGTTTCTGAACTGAACCAATGTGTTTACAATACCGTCTATATCCCTGTCATGGTTGTCATCACTCTTTAAACATATCTAAGCTCCCTTAAACATGATTCTTTCAATCAATTCTCTTAGATATCCTAAGCTTCTTGATGGCACTAACTCCTTTAGAATTCTCCAACTGTTATGGACTAAATATAAAAAGAGGTTTTATTTATTTAAAATACGTCTAGTTTATTTATATTTTTATTATAAAAAGATGTTTTATTTATTTACCATACCTTCACTTTATATCTATTTTTCTTTATTGGGAGCAAATACAACCTCCCAAACCACCTCCCAAACCAGAAAATGGGCGATTGCAAATGAATTTAACATTGCAAAGCAAAAAATCAGGCAATTGTAATGGAATATAACCTCCTAAACTAGGTTAATAAGGTCAAGTGGGTCTTTTCATAGTTTATCCACCCTTTTTTTTGGCTAGAATGAAAAAAATATATATATTTTTTTAAATAAAAGTTGGGCTAAATATATGAAATATGTGTTTTATAAAAATTTCGACCCTCTAAAATGAAAAACCCCTTAAATTTCACTGTTGTGCTAAAATTTGCCCCTAAAATTTACCATGGCCAAATTTTGACTAGATTAAAAGAAGAGTTTTTCCTTCCACTCTTGGCTCACCATTCCCCATTGGAGAGAGAGAGATGAAGCTACCTAGTCAAATCTCATGTGTTGACCTAGATAGCAGGATGAGAGGATTGAAGTTGCATAGGGTGAAAAATCTGGATGTTAAGGTTGTTCTATGTGCAGGAATTTCTACATTCAATCACTATGTTGGGGTTGGATGGAAAGAGATTATGATTTGGTACTTGGTGGAGTGGGCTATGGAGATGGTAGTGGACCAACGTGTAGCTCAGCAGGAGCTTCCAAGCACTGGGATATCGGAAGCCCAGACTAGCATTGGGATGCTGGTGGGACTACCTATCATTTCCCAGGTATGCTGATTGACTATGACTTGGATGGTACAGTTGGCTTAGTAGTTGAGTGTTCACATTCACCAAGGGAGTTTCAGTCAGCACGAGTGGCCAACATGTTTATGGAAAAACTCCTTGGGTTGTCATGGTATGCCGATTTTACACAGGATCACAGGGTGATCAACATACTGTGGCAGGAGTTTGTCTCGATGGACTACCCTATTAATTAATATTGCTGCAAAGACTCAAACTGTAAAAAATTCTTAAAAATTGTTATTTGATTAGAAAAGTACACTTAATAAAATATTGTCTTTTTTAAAATATACTTCATTTAACATAATAGACACAATGAAATAGAATATATATATATTTTTAATTAAATATTTTAAATTAAATCTTATTATTATATATTATTATATATTTTTAATAAACTTAAAGAGATTTATTTTTATTTATCTTTTTAATTTTAATGATGTGAAATTAAAATTTCATCATAAAAACATATAACATAAATATTTTGTGATGTTTTTGACTGGAAATTTATATTGTAAATTTGTATATATGGTTAATTGTAAAGGTTAACTGTAAATTTGTAATAATTATTTTGTTTCTAATAAAAATAAAGAGTCTAAATTATTAAAGAATCTACATTGGCTCAAAGAGAAAGGTTGCATATTAATGATGGTTATTAATTAGACATTCATTAAATTCTAAGCATCTAAATGATTAGACTAATTATGATTATTGATATGGTTCCTCCATAACTTTCCTAAGACAAGATGTTGTTTTGGGAATGAGAAATAGAGCTCATAAATGAGTTAGTAACTAAGTGTGACCTATTGGCTGAGGTGGAGGCGCTTATCAACTACCTGTAGAAATTTCACAATGTACATCACCTGATAATGCAATATACTAAAGAAAAATACTTGATCTACTTCTACAAAAAAACTTGCAGAAGCTTAATTGATTTTGAGCAAGATCAAATAGAACACATATAACAGAGAATGAAAAATCAATCACACATGAACACATAAGAATACTCTAAGGAAAGCCTCAGCTAAAAACCCCGATCTCTGTATTATCATACAAGTGGAAATATGTTTGGATTACACAAAGCTTTAGCTCACAAGCTATCCAACTCTATGTACAATCCCTCAATACTACTCATAGACTGAATAGACACCACATATTCCTTACGTCAGTCCTCCAAACCTCCTAATTTTTTGCGCAGTTTCTCCTGGCTCCTCTCACTGCCACCTATGTGAATTCACCTCTCACACAACTCACCAAACTCAGAAGTAACTGCACAATCTCCAAGGAATGAATACCTTCTACATGCAATATATATCTTTAATGGAATATTCCTGCAACTGATAATACATTGTCCGATTATCTGATCTCAACTGGGTCTTTGACTAAACTGACATACATGGGTTATTTATGAGAGAATATTCAGTTATCTAAAGTGCAGTAGTTACATGCATGCATGCATTAACTAACTGAACTCATAATCAGTTCAACAAATTGTTCGAACTAATCTAACTGGACTTAACTAAGTTAATTGAAATAACTAATTACAACTCAAAGTTCAAGTCATCCTAATCTCTTTAGTCAACAGATAACTTCCTCAATCAAAGGGGAAACTGTTGCATGTCTTCACATAGACTTCATGTTTGATTTTATCCAACTAATTAACTCAAGATGAATTAATTAATTATTTTACAAACAGTTGCTAAGATCAAATTCGAATTTTAATTTTCAATTTTAGTTCAGGGACTAAGTAAAATTGGAACGTATCCCAAAATGCTATTTATAGCAATGCTATTTTTAGCACTTTGATATTTATCATTTCTTGTTGTTATTTTCAACACTCCCTCTTAAAAAGAAGGGGATTATCTGTCACCCCAATCCTGTCTTTGTGGAACTCAAACTTGCATTTTGACAATGCCTTAGTCCTAATATCCGCAGCTTGTTCCTCAACCAAAACATACAACAACAACATGATCCTCTTCACCACACAGTCTCGAAGATGATGATACCAAATATCGATGTGCTTGGACCTACCATTAAATACTCTATTATCAGAGAGTTTGATACAACTCTGATTATGGCAATAGATAATAGTTGGATCCATCCTCTGACCAAACAATCCAACTAGAATATTTCATATCCAAATGGCCTCACATGCTGCCAGACTGGAAGCCATGTATTTGGCCTCTATTGAGCTAAGTGCAACTAACCTCTATTTCATATTGTACCAAGAAACTACAACTGAACCAAGGTTGAAGATTCCCCCTGAAGTGTTGTTCCAGTTTTAATGACCCCTTACCCAATCTGCATTTGTGAAGCCCTGAAGCTTCACTCCCTCTGTCTGTTTGTACCAAAATCCATACTAATATGTGCCTCTGAGGTATCTTAGCACATGCTTCTCTGCCTTCCAAAACGACTTGGTAGGCTGAACGACTGCAAAGCACAAATCTAATCGTGTGTTCACTAGATACATCAATGAACCCACAAGCTGCCAATAAATAGTAGCAGCTACTACCTCAACTGAAGTAGCATCCTACTTCCCCAAGTTACCAGCTAGAGGAGTCTGCATGGGCTTGCACTTCTCCATGTGGAATCACATGGGGATCTCATTGGAATACTTGCCTTAAGACACAAACACTTCCCCATCCTTCTGCCACACTTCGATGCCTAGAAGGTAGTGCATAAGACCCATGTCTTTCATCTCAAACTCTCTTGCAAGGTACTCCTTGCAAGACTTGATCAAATAATCATCACCTGTCAATATCAGATCATCAACATAAAGAATAATGATCAATGGTTTACGTTCTACCATGATGTGGTAAGGGTTTGCATCTGCTTCACTCTTGGTGAATCCCAACCCAGTGAAATAGTTGTCGATCCTGGTGTACCATGTAGGAGGTGCTTGCTTCAGCTTGTACAAAGCCCTCCTAAGTTGGTACACATGCGACTCATGATCGAAGGTCTCAAAACCTTCCGGCTGCTCAATTTACACCTCTTCTTCAATCTTACCTTTGAGGAACGTAGTCTTCACATCTATTTGATGGATCTTCCAACCCATTTGAGCTGATAGTGCCAACATCGATCTGATAGATGAGTACATTGCTACAAGAGAAAAAGTATCATTGTAGTCAATCCCCTCAACCTGTGAGAAACCACAGGCAACAAACCTTACCTTATGTTTCTCAACACTTCCAATGCCATCAACTGCTTGCTTTACCTTATAAAGCCATCAGGAACTCACCACTGACTTGTCCTCCGGTCTTGCGACAACATCCCAAATAGAGCTTCAAATGATGGAGTCATACTCCTCCACCATAGCATCAACCCAGACTCATTGATGCACTGCTGCCTCGAATGAAGAAGGTTCAGTCTCTACACACTCCCCAACCAGGGCCATGTAACTAGTGTACCGCTGGGGTGACCTCCTCTGTCTGTGTTGAGAAGATGGCTATCTCAAATTCTGTCTCGCCACCAACATCAACCTGTTACCTTCCCTTGAGCGTTTCCACCCATCCCTGGAAGACTCTGAATGAGTGGATGTCTCCACTCCCGAATCCTCTACATGTGGCTACTTCACATCAGTCTAAGGTACCTCCTCCTTAAGAACTAAAAGTTCCTCCTTTGCATGCAACTTGAGCTCCCTATCATGTGATACTTGCATGGATTTTTGCTCGTCGAACTTTAGATTTCTTTGTTTAGCAGTGGAGGCTATAGAGAATGGTCCACACACATCTGTATGAACTCGCTCCAAGATTTCTCCAACTCTACTGTCTCGATCCTGAAAGGAAGATTTCGTATACTTACCCAAGGTACAACCTTTGCATCTATCCATTTGCTCCAACTTTCCTTTAGGAATTCTGGTAGAAATCTGATGCATGATCTTCAAGGGCCCATGGTGCAAGTGGCCAAATCTTCTATGCCATAGCTTGCCAACATCTTTGCTTTGCACCAACTCTGCTTTGGAACTCAATGCAGCATAGTCATTTGCCTCTAGCTTGTAGAGATTCTTTACTATAATCGCAATCCTCTTGGTCTGTCCAATGCCGATATGCATCAGGAATGCCTTTCCTTTACTAAAGACTACATCATAGCGTTTGTCTTCCAACATAGCGATGAACACAAGATTCTTCTTCAGACCCAGAACATACTTTACATCAGTCAGGGTGAGAGGAGCTCCATGCTCCCTCTGAAACACAACTGTATCTTCACCTGAAACACGATACTTTCCATCATTTCCCATCTCAATTTGCATCTAAAGGTCCTTCTCCTCCAAGGTACTGAAAATATTCTTGTTGTCGGTCATGTGGAATGAAGTTCCACTGTCGAAGTACCAAGCACACAACACCATCAATGAAAACTTACATGCGATGACGGCGAAACCTAATTTGAACTATGAGGCCAGTGCCTCACCATATGATCCCTTCAAGGATCCTTTCTTCGATTTCTTCTATGGATAATTCGTAGCATAATGGCCCACCTCATGAAAATGAAAGCATCACACTTTCGATTTATTAGTCTTCTTCCCACCATGGGAAGAACTGGATTTGGAATGGGACGCCTTCCCTATCCCTTTCCTCACCTTACTCGCTAAGGCTATATTTTCTTCATCATCTTGCTTTGATGAAGATCCATTTCTAGTGCTTCTCCTTATTTCCTCTTGCATCAAATCTTACCAAAGTCATTCCCAATCTGGCAGTTTCTCTTTTCTATTTACCGAGTCTTGGTAGCTATGCCAACTCTTAGGAAGATTGGGGAGAGAAAGACTCACCATGTCATCATTGGCTGTCGTGATCCCTACACTTCCAAGCTCATCCCTGTAGGTGGTGAGCTTGTTCAGATATGTAGAGATTGTGTCACCATGTTCACACTTGATTGTCTGAAGCTTGTCTTTTAGTGCCAGTTTCCTCAGATTGCTGCTGTTCTGATATAGATCCCTCAATGTTTTCTACATTGAAAACAGTGTTTCCTTTCCATGGAGAATTAAGACTATGTGGTCTCGAGCTCCCTCCATAAGGATTCTCCTCGCTCTAGCCACATATTTCTTTCATTTCGCCAATTCTTGGGCATTAGTAGCTATTGGCTTGGGGACTTCTTAATCAACGAATTCCTTCAACCCGTTGTCCTCTAATACAACTTCCATGTGATCCTTCTAGGCTATATAATTTGAGTTGCCATCAAGGGCATACTCGAGTCTCAAATCATTGAACACCATTAATGAAATTTGAGATGTGATAAAATTCGAATTCTATAATAAGGAACTTTAAACTTCAAGCTTCTCCCTTCTTTGTATATTGTTCTTCGCTTTGATCACTTTTGCTCCAATACCATGTAGAAATTTCACTCTGTAAATCAACTAATAATGCAATATACTAAAGCAAGATACTTGATCTAGTTTTGAAAGCAAACTTGTAGAAACTTAATCGATTTTGAGCAAGATCAAATAGAACACATATAACAGAGAATAAAAAATCAATCACACATGAAGACAAAAGAATACTCTGGAGAAAGCCCTAGCTAAAAACCTCGATCTCTGTATTATCATACAAGTGGAAATATGTTTGGATTACATAAAGCTTTAGCTCACAAGCTATCTAGCTCTCAGTACAATCCTTCAATACTGCTCATACACTGATTATACACCACATATTCCTTCACTCAGTCCTCTAAGCCTCCTATTTCCATGCGCAGTTTCTCTTGGGTCCTCTGGCTGCCACCTGTGTGAATTCACCTCTCACACAACTCACCAAACTCAGAAGTAACTGCACAATCTCCAAGGAATGAATTCCTTCTGCATGTAAGAGATATCCTAAATGGAATATTCCTGCAACTGCTAGTACATTGTCCCATCATCTGATCTCAATTGGGTCTCTTACTAAATTGACATGCATGAATTATTTATGAGAGAATATTCAGTTATATGAAGTGCAGTAGTTACATGCATGCATGCATTAACTAAGTGAACTCACAATCAGTTCAACAAACTGTTGGACCTAATCTAACTGGACTTAACTCAGTTAACTGAGCTAACTAATTACAACTCAAAGTACAATTCATCTTGATCTCTTTAATCAAGGGATAACTTCCTGAATCAAAGGGGAAACTATTGCATCTCTGCACATAGACTTCATGTTTGATTTTCTCCAACTAATTAACTCAAGATGAATTAATTAATTATTTTACAAATAGCTGCTAAGATTAAATTCGAATTTTAATTCTCAATTTTAGTTCAGGGACTAACTAAAATTGGAATGTATCCCAAAATTCTATTTATAGGAATGCTATTTTTGGCACTTCTATATTTAGCATTTCTTGCTGCTATTTTCAACACTACCAAATAATTTGTAGAAGGTGATTACTTTTGTGTTGTTACTGGCAAAAAAATAAAAAAAAATGAGTACACTATCTTGGACAATGGAGAGAAAGATGAAAGGTAAAAAGAAAATTGCATGACTTGGTTAGCGATAATTTGCAAAACAAAGTGTGAAAGGATGAGTAGAGCTAGTTATCCCTGCATTAGCTAAAGAATCAAACTTTCAAATTTATATTCTAAACACAATAAAAATGTTATAAGACCTCTTTAACTAAAACTATGGAAAAAACAAAATAATAAATGTTGTTAGATATACAATGAAAAAATAATCATACCTCACGAAATTGATACATTTATAAGTTTGAGACCTTTCATCAACCACATTTAACTAACAAAAGTTTAATTTTCTTATAGATTTGAGGCATTTCATCAACAACATTTATAGCTCGATATTGACACCAATAAGTTACCGCTGACAAGTGTTATGGATAGGAAAACATATAAAAATGTTCCAAACAGGAAGTAAAAATTTAACAACTTTATTAAATAACTTAATATATAAATAACGGAAATCCCTCTGAAATGCGTCGAAGATGTAATCAGGAAGACACAGAGAACTGCATGCCTCGAAGATATAATCAGGAAGACAGGGATAACTGCATGGTTTCAGGGTCATCTAATCTGGAATGAAGAATCTGAAGTCGTCATGAGTGAAAATAAAGCTCTAGCGCAATGCTGCTAAGGAAAAGTTTCAAAACTCCACTTTGATAATGTTATTAAGTGTGAAGAATGGTAAAATACACATTACTATTTATACTACAAAATGTAAGTGAACTAAAATAGTTCATGTAATGTGAAGAATACCCAAAAGAGGTTTTATAGCTGGAAATATTTCCCTACCCACGTAATCTAGAATCCAGTAAATTATGAATACAGTATATTAGAATTCGAAAGAAATTACGTCGTTTGGGTTAAAACTAAAAAAATAAAAGTAAATGACAAATTTAAATAAAAGGTATTGTAACACATAAAGGGTTTAAAACCTTATGTAAATCATCTATATATATTTATTGCTTCAAGCAAAAATCGTTATTTTTATTAATATGGCTGAAAACTACATGCTATCATATTCTTATTTGGAATTTATTAGAATTTAGATAATGAACGATTAAATCAAAATAAAATTTCAGATTTATGTTGTTTTTGACAATAAAATTTAATGATGGTTATTTTACTTTCATATTTTTATTTTAAATTTTACACTAATTATGAGTATTAAGTATATTTTGCACTGATTATGAGTCTTTGATTTTTTAAATTTTTTTGTTTTTCTTTCTGAAAGGTTTATTTCTTTTTTTCTCTTGGGTAACCTTATTGTTTTAGTATCTTTATTCTTGGATGACTCTCCATTGGTAGGTTTAACGTCATTTGTGGGTTGAGAGCCACTTTGTTGATGATGGTTGATTCAATGAGGTCATCTATTGGGAGAAGGTTGTGCTTATTTGTTAAAGAATTGGGTCTGCATTGAACTCGCGCCGACCAAAGTCACGAAAGCGAAGGCCGAAGACATGAAAGCAGCGGATTGAGATCGGATAAGGTTTTTTGTCACAACTTTATGACTAAATGTTTCCGAGATTTCATTATACAACAGGATGGTTAAGTCTATAGATGGTGGTCGTGGTTTATCCTAGTTTCGGCATTTTATTCCTACTACTTTACACCCTTTGAATTTGGGATTTTTCGCGGTTTGCCGAAGCATCGGTGGGAGGTTGACTCTTTGGCACAAGTTGGTTTCTAGATAGACAGTGTTCAATTCTTTCTTTCCTATGAAGATTCACATACTTACAAGATGGTGTATGAACACTGGAAAATTGTTGTTCACTATGCAAAAACAAGTTTGATTTTGTATGTTCTTTGCTACTTGCGATGGGATCTTATTTACAAAAGTTCAGGCAGAAAAGAAGAGGTGAGTTATCCATTGATGATCCAGTTGTATCGAGTGTGGAATCTAATGGAATTTTTCAAGAAAATAGAAAAAGATATCCATATAAACTATCTATTCACAAGGATTCTGAAACTTATCTCTCTGGAGCTATATTGCACACATACTACTTCCTTCATCTTTTATTATCTTGCCACAACTATTCCAGAGGCAAATGAAGGGTCTACATGGGCTGGAAGTTTAAGTTTGGGAGATTACCATTATACTCATTTTCGGGAGATCACCCTGTCAAGATTGTACATAACCTCTCTGTATTTTGCAGTAACTTCCATGGCCACCGTGGGATATGGAGATGTGCATGCAATGAATCGCAGGGAAATAATATTTGTAATGATATATATGTCTATTAATATGATGCTCTCAGCCTATGTGATTAGTAACTACTGCACACATTGTTAAGGGATACAAGACAAAAAGATTTAGTGATAAAATGGCTAATATGATGAAATACATGAATAGACCTAAAGTGGCCAAGCATATAAGGGCTCAAATCAAAGGTCTTCTGAAGTTGGACTACGAGAATAGTTATGGTGAAGCTAGTGTTCTAGAAGATATTCTTCTTTCTATTAGAATTTGAATAAGTTCCTCTTTCCAAGGATTGTAGTGCGGAATTCATAAGCCAGATTATGACTTAATTGAAAGAAGATTTTTCCTTCTACTGTTGCTTCACCTTTTCCCATTGAAGAGAGAGAGACAAAGCTACCTAGTCAAATCTCATGTGTTGAGCTAGATAGCGGGATGAGACAATTGAAGTTGCACAAGATGGAACATTCGCATGTCAAGGTTGTTCTATGTAAAGGAGTTTGTGCATTTGATTACTCTCTTGGGGTTGGATTGCGAGAGATTATGAGTTGGTACCCGATGGAGTGGGCTATGGAGATTGTAGTGGACCCGGGTGTAGCTCACCAAGAGCTTCTTGGCACTGGGGATACCGAAAGCCCATACTTGCATTGGGATCCCGGTGGGACTACCTATCATTTCTCGAGTATGCTGATTGACTACGGCCTGGATGGTATAGTTGACCTAGCAGTTGAGCATGCACATTTGCTAGGGGAGTTTCGGTCAGCACCACTGGCCAACATGTTTATGGACAAATTCCTTGGGTTGTCTTAGTATGCTGATTGTACACAAGATCACGGGGTGATTAACATACTGTGGCAGGAGTTTGTCTTATTGGACTATCCTATTAATTAATATTACTGCAAAGACTCAAATTATAAAAATTTCTTAAAAAATGTCATCTAACTAGAAAAATACACCTAATAAAAGTTGTCTTTCTTAAAAAATACTTGATTTAAAATAATAGACATAATGAAATAGAATATTATTTTTTAAATTAAAAATATTTAAATCTTAAATTATATCATTATTATGTTTTTTAATAAATTTAAAGAATTTTATTTTTATTTATCTTTTAGTTTTAATGAAGTGAAATTGGTATTTCATAATAAAAACATATAACATAACTATTTTGTGATACTTTTGACTAGAAATTTATATTGTAAGTTTGTATATATGGTAATTGTGGTTTCTTTTTAATTTTAAGATTTACATTAATAAAGGATAAATGTAAAGTTGTAATTATTATTTTGTTGTTAATAAAAATAAAGAGTCTAAAAATTAAGTTTGTATATATGGTAATTGTGGTTTTTTTTTTAATTTTAAGATTTACATTAATAAAGGATAAATGTAAAGTTGTAATTATTATTTTGTTGTTAATAAAAATAAAGAGTCTAAAAATTATTAACGAATCTACATTACTCAAAGAGAAAGTTTCATGTTAATTATGGTTATTAATTACACATTCATTAAGTTATAAGTATCTAATCTAAATGATTAGATTAACTATGATTATTGATATGGTTCCTCCATAACCTTCCTAAGACAGGATGTTGTGTTGGGAGTGAGAAATAAAGCTCATAAATGAGCGAGTTACTAAGTGTGACCTATTGGCTGAGGTGGAGGGTTTTCAACTACCAAATAATTGGTAAAGGGTGATTACTTTTGTGTTCTTACTAGCAAAAAAAGAAAGAAAAAGAGTACACTCTCTTGGACTATGGAAGGAAAGATAAAGAACAAAAAAAAACTTGCTCCTTGATAATTTGGAAGACAAAGTGTCAAAGGTTGAGTGGAGCTAGTTATCTCCTGCATTAGTTAGAGACTTTCAAGTTGATACACTAAACATATTCAAGATTTAATAAAACTTGTTTAACTAAAACCATGAAAAAACAACAAAATAATAAATGTTATTAGGTATAAAATGGAAAAATAATCATACCTAATTAGGACACTGAGACATGAAACGATTCTGAGAGGAGGGTGCTAAAGAAAAAAGAGCTACCAAGGTTTTGGCGGGCTACGAGATTCTCCATCCATGGACAGAGGCAGAGGAGGGAGCTCGTCTCCATCCTTCAAGGAGGCCATGGCCAACAAGGGAAAAAAGCCCCCAGAAAAAGTCAGAGAAATAGTGGAATAAGAAACGAGCAATATGGAAAAGGAAGAGGTGGAGGACAAAATAAGGGAGAACAACAACACTAGAAACAAGGAGCAAGAGGACAAAAAAAAACAGGAAAAAAAGAGAAAAAATAAAAGGGGCCTTGTAAACCCAAAGCTGAAATAACACCGAGAGTTATTTTAAATCATCCCGCACTGCAAGCGCACAGGGAGCACATGCAAACCTATGCAATCATTTGCAAATTCATGGGACAATGGCCGACTGAAAAATCCCTACATACTTGGATCAATTACCACTGGAAACCGAAAGGAAGCATAGATCTACACCTTGGGTCAAAGGGTTTCTTTACAGTGGTGTTAACTAATATCGAGGATAAACATAGAGTGTTTGAAGGAGGGCCCTACTTCTACGCAACAAAATGTCTCTATATGAGGCCATCAAAGATGAAATTTGTCCCGGAGAGGGAAACTTTCACATCGGTCCCAGTTTGGGTAAGACTCTATTCCTTACCTCTTGATTATTGGCAACCTGAATCTTTAGCTGCCATAGGCAACAAGTTAGGTAGATTTATCAAGAACTCAGAAGCTACTAGAATAGGAAAATATACTTCCTTTGCCAGGATTTGTGTGGAGATGGATCTATTAGGAGCTCTTCCGGATGAGGTAATACTGGAAGTTTTTTATGAAGAATGGATTCAAAAGGTGGACTATCAGCATATTCCGTTCAGATGTCATAAATGTCATGAACCTGGGCATCTTCTCAAAGACTGCCCTCTTAGCAAAACAGAGAATAATAGTAAAACTAACACAATGAAAGACCAAGACAGCTTTCACAAGGTGGTCCATAAAGGAAAAGGCAGAAAAAGAGGGCCAAAGCTGCAACGGAAGGACAAATATCAAACTAGGCAGAACCAGTTCCAAGCATTGGAAGAGGACGAAGAAAGAGCAGTAGAAAATCAACCAAGGGAAGGAAGTACGGGGGAGAAGGAGAAGGAAGGTAACTGTGAGGAAGCTCAGGAAAATGCTAAGCAGAAAGGAATAATGATGAGTGATACAGAACCAGAGATGGACCAAGAAATGACATAGAGTGAAATGGATCTGGAGGAGACAGAACTACAAGAGATTCTAGAAAGAGAAAACCTAGATCTGGAAGGGTTTTTAATTCAAGGAACATCTGGAGGGGTGGAATCGTTACCCCAGGAAGAGCTCAATAGAATACAACAATTGTATTTATGGAAAGTGCAGGAAAAGGGTCCAGAGAAAGAAAAAAAAAGGAACAAAATGAGCAATGAAGGAGTGAAGACAATAAAATCTACTCCAAGATTAGCACCCAAAAACCCTGGAAAAAAGAGAGGTAGAAAAAAGAAAATAAACTATTGATGGAATGCGGAAAGCTCATGATAGATTCAGGTAAGTTGAAAGATCTCACCAGATACTCCTTCACAAATATTTAATGATGAAGTTCATTTCCTGGAATATTAGAGGTCTAGGTAGTAAAAGAAATCAGAGATTGCTAAATAACGGAATGAAACAGGCTGCTCCAGATATAATTTTTATCTAGGAAATGAAATGTTCCATTTAGAGGTTAAGAAAACTTCATAGAAAGTGGCTTAATAAATATGAATATCTAGAAGTTAAAGCAGAGAATACAGCAAGAGGTATTCTCACGCTCTGGAATCCCCAAAGAATGGATCTAATTGATGCCAAAGCTTCACAGAATTCTTTATCAATAGTGATACAGCCTGTTGGTGACAAGAGTACCTATCTAGTCACAAATGTGTATGGCCCTCAAAGAATAGATGAGAAACTCAAGTTTACAGAATCCCTAACATATCTCAGGGAAAGACATGCTAGAATACCTTGGATCATGGGAGGATATATTAATATGATAAAATCACTTTTAGAAAAAAAAAAAGGGGGCACCAGAGCCCTTAGTAAAGACTCCTTAGCTTTTCAGATCTTCTCAAATAACCTGGAACTACTAGATGTGGATACAATTAATGGCCTCTTCACCTGGAACAACAAGAGAGGAGGAGAGTCTCAGGTAGCTTCTAGATTGGATAGATTCATTATCTCAGAGAATCTCATGCTTTCAGACAAGGAAATAATAGCTAGTGTTCTTCCAGTGGGAGGTTTAGATCACTGGCCAATTTGTGGAGTACTAAAGAAGGTATCTTTTGATGATTATTTTAGTGTCTTTTCATTAGAATTTACAAGCCTTTTTCCATCATGAACTCGGAAAATGATAAAGAATTGTAATAAAACATGTGAGATTAATATGCAAGATGAAAACGCTGACAATTGTCATTTCGTTATGCAGGAAGGAGAAAAAATGAGAAGTTGCCATTCTAAAGGAAAAGACAAAGACGGGTTAACTGTTGTCCCTTCGACGGGAGACCGCATGCAAACAAGATCAAAGCGGATCAGCCCGGGAAAGGAAGTGGAGATATCAGCTCGGCACAAAAAAGAGAAGAAATGACTGAGGGATAACGATTCGGCCAATCCCTCAGGATCCTTGATCCTGAGGGATCACTGTTTTATCTATTTCTGCACTTAGATATCTCCGTCGTCACCCTTATATAAAGGGGTAGCACTGTTAGCTCAGGAGGAGAGAGTTAGATGTTATTATTCCTTTATGTAATTTCTTTTGAAGATCAAAACTTTGATGATCGTGTCTTGTTAAGAACTGCTCTACTGTAATTTTACTTGACGCATTAATACAAACTTGGTTACTATTTCATCTTTGAGTCTGGAATAACTTCAAGGGGTGTACCCCTGGAGGCTAAGGGCCCGACCCTGGAGGACACTTGCTCTTGTACCATTACACTTGGTTTTTGCGTAGTTTGCTTATCGACGTGATTTTGGTAATCTGATGTGTTTTATAAGTTTACATCACATGCTCTATTATGTTTAATTCATTAAGGTTTCTAAAAACAAAACTACTGTATTGACGCCGCATCATATTATTGTTCCTTTAGGTGTTGATATAATACTGTTAGTTCTTATAGAATATTGTTTCTGTTCCATTACAGAGCTTTTGTGTTGTGCACTTGTTCATTAACATTACAGAATTCATCTTGGAAGTTCTGTTCTTTGTGATTGTTGGATTCATGAATAATGCTGTTTTATCTTGAAATGTAATCGTATTCTTTCTAACTGAGGAGATAACTGGATCAGATTACTATTTGACTATGCTGTGTGTATATATGGTTTTCAGCGTTGTTCCATAATGTATCAGTAATTAGTGTTGTTCCATTTGTGTGTGTTATTCAATACGTCCTTAAGAGTGAAGGATTGTCGTTTGATTCTTGTAGATTATGATTAATGCATTTGATTTGATAGAGTACGATGTTACGGCTTGATAGACTTAGTTGCTATTCTATTTCTTAACTGTTGTTCTATTTCCAAATTGCTGTTCCATTTTAGGTTTGCTGTTCCATTTCAGGTTTGTTGTTCCATTTCGTTGCTGTTCGATTTCCTTGTCATTCCATTTCTTATCTGTCGTTCAATTTCTTGTTATTGGTGTGAAGAACGATCTCAGGCTGTAGTGAGCATTGGTATCTATTGTCTGGCTCCCAGATCCCTGATCTGTTCTCCGATTTCCTTTGCCATCAGTTTCCAAAGGGATGGGTTATTGCTATCGAACCCTTGACCGATAAATTGCTTAGTGTTCTAAATGTGTGATTTAATCTTTTAAAGTAGTTAAGCTGTAAACAAGCATCCATTTACTCTTGTATTTTCAAACACTATGCTACTAGCATTACTCTGGCAAATGATAGCCTCAGACTGAGACACTCTTTGAAATAAAAAAAACGTTCCCGGATTGACATATTAATGTGAGGTAACTAGAGGTGAAAGAGACCCTTTTTATAGCTCCACATTTTGGTGCCGTTGCTGGGGAAAGAGTGTAGCCATTTGTTCTTTTTCTCAAAGTAGTGTACAAACCTGCTAGGGAAGAATTGGGTTTCGAAAACAAAAGGTAAGAACCTACGTGTGGAGCATGTAAAAGCCCTGCTCCTCTGCCCCCTTTTCTGCAGATTTTCTGTTGTTTGTTTAAGTAGGATTTAGTAGTTAATTTGAGTGCATGACTCCTCTTCTCCTCTGCCCTCTCGACCTAGGAATACCCTCCTAGATATCCCAGAAGGTTATTGGCATATATTCGACCCAATGGCTCAAAACCAGCCAAACACTCAAACCTCTACATTACAATACCCCATAGTGGATTCTGCAGCAAATGCGCCTATGAAAGAAATCCCTCTTCAACATATCCTTACTTTCCACGGTCTTACATCAGAAGACCCGGATGCATTTTTATTTGAATTTGATGTACTGTGCAGGGGATATGATTACACCACCGACCCCAAGAAATTGAAACTATTTCCCTCTTCACTAAAAGGGGCTGCTTTAAGATGGTTTATGGGATTAGGTGGTGGGGTTATAAATCACTGGGATCAAATGAAAGAATCTTTTCTAAAAAAATATCAGCACTATTGCAGGTCTAGAGAACTGAAGGATGAAATATTCCAAATGTTAGCTAGACCAAACGAAACATTAGAGGAGTATGTTGAACGTTTCCAGTATAATCTACAAAGATCTCCTTATGCATCACTGCCTTTACCTGATAATGTGTTGAAAACAGCATTAATAAGGGGCATGAAGGAACAATGGATCGAAACATTAAACATTATGGGAAAAGGAGATATTTATCAAGAAATTTTTGCTGACATTATTGATTTATGTATCAGGAGCTCGTGAGGCAGCACAAGAGTAAAACCGGTAGAACATGATCGGTTTGTAAAAGATAATAAAATTTCGACAGAAGGAGTAACACGTGTAGCAATTGGAAATTTATTGGAGAATTTTAAAACTTATATACTAGGGACACTAACTACACAACTTGATATTATGCAGGCCAAACAGAAGCAAATGGAGGCAGAACAGAATTTGGCAATCTTCTGTCCCAGATGCAGGAAGAAGCATAGCCATAAGGAGTGTCCACTGGATGTAGTCCAAACATGCGCCATCTGCACAAAAGATCACCTTACGGAGAGCTGTCTCTCACTTTCTGGATTGAAAGCAGCATATAAGGAAGCAGAAGAAGAGCCAAAATTGGTGTATTTTCTCAACCAGTGCCGTCAGTGGCAGCCGCGACAATCTGGTATGTTTCCAGACCCAACCTCTTATTTTCAGCCTCCGCAGTATAATGCTCAACAATATAATATGTGGCAAAGTCAATTCCAACCCCCATTTCCAAATTGGTCACCATAGTTCTTTCCTTCCTCAAACCCGTGGCTGAATCAGGCAAGCCTATCTGGTTGGCCAAATCTTTCTTACACCCCACCATATTGGCAAAGTAACGCATACCCACCACAATGGACTCCCCCTACTTCACAAAGTTCATCTTGGCAGACAAACTGGCAGAGATCAATGCATCAGCCAGTAGGAACCATTCTGCTCCCTCAACCTATAGTGCCAGCCTTACAACAAAATCCCCAGTCTAATCTGAGACCACAACTCCCAGCCCAACCCAACCCCAATCCAAATAATAGACCGGTCCAATCTCTCCAAATCATAGAAACACCAGAAGTAGGAGCCGATCTAAGGGAGTGTAATGATCTTCAGTTAAGATCTGAGCGTATTATTGAAACTGAGGGAGATAAGACAATTCAGGTTGAAAATCAGTTACCCAGAGAACATCTGTCACAAGAAGAGGATATGAATAAACAACAAACTCATAATCAAGAAACCACATCCTCTCCCCCGTTCCTAGAACGATTAGTCATACCTCGACCTATACAACATCCTGATTTTGACATTCTGGGAGAATTACAAAATTTGTACATAAAAATTCCATTCCTCCAAGCCATTCAAGACATCCCGATATACGCAAAAACTATCAAAGAGTTGTGCATAAAAAGACCAAGGAGGAATATAACAAACAATCCAAGAGTCCAAGTAGTCGGCACTCTATCTGACTTATTATCAGGAAAAGAAACACCCATTAAATACGAAGACCCAGGAAACCCAATAGTAACTGTCCAAATTTATGGTCAAACCCTATCCAATGCCTTAGTTGATCTTGGAGCTGCAATCAACATCTTAACAATCACTACTTGCCAAAAGCTAGGAATTACATCTGTAGAACCCACCTCTACTTTGTTAGAATTGGCTGACCGATCTGTGGTTAGGCCAGAGGGCATACTATATGATGTCATGGTCTCTGTTGAATCCTGGGAATATCCAACTGATTTTCTGATAATAAATCCCAAAACTCGACTTGATGGACATCCATTGATTTTAGGAAGACCTTGGCTCGCCACTGTCGATGCCTATATTGGCTGTCGGCAAGGAAATATGATCATAACCAGGGGAACAGATATCAAGAACTTAGTTCTATATCCCCCAGCGCAGCCAAGTGTCACAATAGTCGAAACTAATAGGCACCTTGTATCATATCTTGCTGATAACATTAGATCTCCATTAACTATACAAGAAGCACTTGATTTCAAAGACCAAACAGAAGACGATGCCATTAATAATTTCATTATTCAAACTGAACTCACATCTCGCACACAATGTCATATAATAAAAGAAACATTTGATAATGAATTAGAAGAAGATCCTCTGAAAGATACACATGATCATACAATCCCTATCACCTTTGTTGAAAATAGTAAAATTGTGGAAATTGAATCGGGAAAAACCTTAAACATTAATGCCAACCTCACATCCGAACAAGAAACGAAGCTCATCCATGTGTTAAGGATATATAAAGAAGCATTTGCATGGGACTACCCTAATATGAAAGAAATTGACCCCCAGTTATGTACACACCACATTTACATAGAAAAAGATGTGAGACCTGTTCGACAGCCTCAGAGAAGACTAAATCCTCATCTAAAAGATGTGGTAAAAGCCGAACTTCAAAAACTTTTAGATGTTAATTTTATCTACCCTATCTCTGATAGTAAATGGGTCTCCCCGCTTGTGGTGGTACCAAAAAAGAATGGGAAATGGAGAATCTGTGTGGACTACAGGGAGCTAAATAAAGCAAC
>APFE030591597.1:13453-24770 GCA_000404065.3 Pinus taeda | reverse complement strand
GAGCTAAATAAAGCAACACAAAAAGACCACTTCCCTCTCCCATTCATTGACCAAGTATTAGACACTTTGGCAGGAAAGAAATTCTTCTCTTTCCTCGATGGCTTCAGTGTGTACAATCAAATACAGATTTCCCCTGAAGATCAAGACAAAACTACTTTTACTTGTCCTTGGGGAACATTTGCCTACCGAGTTTTACCTTTTGGCTTATGCAATGCTCCTGCCACATTCCAAAGGGTTGTCCTTAGCAATTTTGCAGACTTAATAAATGAAGGACTTGAAGTATATATGGATGACTTTACACCATACGGGGATGATTTCGATCCAGCACTGGATACACTAGAAAAAGTCCTACAACGCTGCATTGCTACCAGGCTTTGTTTAAGCCATGAAATATGTTATATGATGATGACAGAAGGACTTATCCTAGGACACTATATTTCAGCAGCTGGCATTCAGGTAGACCCAACCAAAATCCAAATACTTTTGCTTATTCCCACTCCTACCACTCAAACAGAGGTACGCGGTTTTCTTGGATTTTCTGGTTATTACAGGAGGTTTATATAACATTATTCACATATTACTGCACCTTTGTATGCACTAACTGGTAACGTTGATTTTCTTTGGACAGAAAATGTGAACGTGCTTTCAAGGATCTGAAGAAGTTCGTATCCACAGCCCCAGTCCTCCGAGGACCAAATTTGGATTTTCTATTTCATATATCATCTGATGCCTCAGATACAGCCATTGGAGCAGTCCTTGGGCAGGAAGAGGATAAAAAACCATATGCAATTTATTACATCAGCAAAAATTTATCCCCTGTTGAATTAAAATACACTGTTACTGAAAAAGAATTTCTAGCCGTAATACATGCTGTCAATAAGTTCAGACATTACATTACTAGATATCATGTTATCTTGTACACAGATCATTCTGCCATAAAATATTTAGCAAACAAGCCTATCAAAAATGGCAGAATAACTAGATGGCTGATTTTATTGCAGGAATTTGATATTACAATCAAGGATCGACCTGGAAAAGAAAATCCTGTAGCTGATTTTCTCTCAAGAATGCCAAAGCCAATCGTTGCAACAACAGTTGAAGATCAATTTTTGGATGAGCATCTATTTTTTGTGGCTGTTCAAACACCCTAGTATGCTGATGTTGCCAATTACCTAGCAGTAGGTAAACTACCAAAGCATCTAACCCATAATGAGCGAAAACAGATTGTTCAGCGGAGTACTCGATTTTCTTGGATTAGGGGCTATTTGTTCCACACAGGGGCAGACATGCATATTAGGAGATGCGTTCGAGAATATGAAATCTTTGACATTTTAAAAGCCTGCCATGACGGACCATGTGCTAGACATTTCGCCGATCACAGAACTGGACATAAAGTGCTACAAATAGGGTATTATTGGCCCACGATTTTCAAAGATGCAAAGAAATTTTTCCAAGCCTGTGACAATTGCTAGAGAGAAGGACGCCCTGGTCAGTCTGATGAGATGCCTCTGAAACCACAGCTAGTTATCGAACCATTCAAGCAATGGGCTCTTGATTTCGTTGGACCAATTAACCCATGATCAAACCAGAAAACATATATTTTAGTGGCAATAGAATATGTCACCAAGTGGGTTGAAGCAGAGGCATTTCCAAGAGCTATAGAGGACTCTGTCATATAGTTCCTGCTCCATCTATTTATATGTTATGGCCTTCCAAGAGAGATAATTACAGACGGTGGACCACAATTTGCTGGGAATAGAATAGTTGCAATACTCAACAACTATCATGTCCAGCATGAAATTACTACTCCATACCACCCACAGGCAAATGGGCAGGTAGAAAGCAGCAATAAAATAATAGAAGTAATCCCAAAAAAAACCATTGCGTCACATAGACGTGATTGGGATGCCAGACTACCTGAAGCACTGTGGGCTTACAGAACAACATGGAGAAGTACCACTGGTTACTCACCTTACCAATTAGTGTTTGGAAAACAACCCATTTTCCCCATAGAATTCGAAATCCAAACATTACGAACAACACATAAAGTTGGCTTAGATCTAACCGAGGCACAGATTAATCAATTACAACAGATCAATGAGTTGGACGAAATTAGGCTCTCTGCACTTCAAAACACTGCCCTGATCCAGCAGCAGCAAGCTAAATGGCATGATGCTCTCATTAAAAATAAATTCTTCCATGAAGGTGACTGGGCTCTTTTGTACGACTCTAGGTTTCAAGACTTCCTCGGGAAACTCCAGACTCGTTGGTTGGGACCATATGAAATCCAGAAGGTACATGACAATGGTACCCTTACTCTAATCACTATTGACGGTTTTGTATATGCCTTCAAGGCAAATGGCCATCGAGTTCGTCTTTATCGCAAACCACTCACTCAGGACTCCTTCTGCCAACAGCTACACGGAGACTATGATATGCAAATTTTGGGGGAGGGAGAGAAGTCTTCTTCACCTGTAATTCATTAATAAATTTATTTCTTTTCACAGTTTGTACATAATTTATTTTCTTTTGTCGAATCATTTTTGTACATATTTTTGAATTAACGTTTTGCCATTACTATTTTTTGTTGTTCCTTTTCTTAAAAGAACAACATTTTCTTTCGGCTGTTCCTTTTTCAAAAGAACAACCCCGTTTGGATCAGCCCTCATTTTGCTGTAATTTTGTTCTTTTTCTTTATTTCTGTGTTCTGTTATTCATTTTCCAAAGGAACATCATTTTTTATTTCTTTTGTTCATTTTCCAAAGGAACGGCATTTGTGTGTTTTGTTGTTCCTTTTCCAAAGGAACAACGTTTTTTTATTTTTGTTGTTCCTTTTCCAAAGGAATGACATTTGTGTGTTTTGTTGTTCCTTTTCCAAAGGAACAACGTTTTTTATTTTTGTTGTTCCTTTTCCAAAGGAATGGCATTTGTGTGTTTTGTTATTCCTTTTCCAAAGGAACAACATTTTCAATTTCTGTTGTTCCTTTTCCAAAGGAACGACACTTGTTTGTTTGTTGTTCCTTTTCCAAAGGAATTATATCTTCGATTTTTGTTGTTCCTTTTCCAAAGGAATGACATTTGTTTGCTTTGCTGTCCCTTTTCCAAAGAAACAACATTTTCGATTTCTGTTGTTCCTTTTCCAAAGGAATGACATTGGTGTGTTTTGTTGTTCCTTTTCCAAAGGAACAACATTTTCGATTTTTGTTGTTCATTTTCCAAAGGAACGTCATTGGTGTGTTTTGTTGTTCCTTTTTCAAAGAAACAACGTTTTCAATTTCTGTTGTTCCTTTTCCAAAGGAACGACATTGGTGTGTTTTGTTGTTCGTTTTCCAAAGGAACAACGTTTTTTATTTCTGTTGTTCCTTTTCCAAAGGAACGACATTTGTGTGTTTTTGTTGTTCCTTTTCCAAAAGAAACAACATTTTAAATTTCTGTTGTTCCTTTTCCAAAGGAAAGACATTTGCATTTTTTGTTGTTCTTTTGGATTTATGGTCTTTTGTTGTTTCTTTTTCCAAAAGGAACACCACTTGCATTCTTTTGATCTCCCTTTGAAACAGCTTGTTCCCCTTGCTGTTCTAAATAAAGGATGCTTATTGTTCCTATTCTTTCAAGTCTTTTAGAATACAACTATGCATTTATGCAATGGATACAAAATCACAACATACTGAAATCAGTGAATCATAAAAATTGTTATCTCTATAAGAAATTGCTCTGAATTGGTAAGAGGACAGAAGGAAGGACACTCTTATTCATTATCTTTTGTTGTCATTGTTCTACTAATTCTGCTCTAATTGGTTATCTTTATCATGTCGGTCCCTTTTAATCCTCGTTGATTAGTATTCGGGAATAAGAGAAAAGGGTTTATATCTTCCTATTGAGTTATTAAGACTTCTTCCACCATTCCTACTCTTAAGGAGTGTTGAACCACCCTTTGTGTATAAATAGGGAAAGTACTTTATGAAAAAAAAAAAGAGCAAACATGACTTATAAGTTGTCAATTGCAGGATAGGAGGTCTCATC
This sequence comes from Pinus taeda, assembly GCA_000404065.3. Lineage (NCBI taxonomy): Eukaryota > Viridiplantae > Streptophyta > Pinopsida > Pinales > Pinaceae > Pinus > Pinus taeda. The sequence goes on along the minus strand of APFE030591597.1, from coordinate 20,750 downwards.
AAGAGCCAGCCTACCATGATCATGAGGACGAAAGCGAAGTGGTATTCCCACTATGGCCACCACACCAGGGATATGGTCCAAAAGGTATATCAAATAAAGAACCCTTGGAATAGGAGGTCTCATCACGAGCCGACCTACCCACCTTTTGCTCCTTCCTCGTGAATGGCATTATGGCTAACTATTCATCAAGCCAGCATAATGGCCTACATTTTGACATCACACAACATTTCCTAAGAATACACAAAGGATCATGGTTCCATGGGTGAAATAAACAACTCTGCCAAGGTTATGGACACCTGTCGGTAGCAGAGCATTGTTAATGGTATTAAAGTCACATTATTTACTCCAATAGGTAGTTATTAGCACCCTTCTATTTCTTATGCCTTAGTAATCAATTATATATTATTTCCCAAACCATACAACGCATGAATATATATTATCACCAATCATGATAGAACAATTGATAATGACCGCATGAGACTCTGTATCCATGGCAGATGTCCTATCCCTAGCCTCACATCATATCACCACAGTCTCTTACGTATTAAGCGACCCAACTCTACGCCTCGATTTCAGTAATTTGCTACTTTTGTAAACATGGCATATTGCCATACGTTGTTCCTTAAGGACTCTATTTCAGAACGGGTGCTACTCCTTTATTTGATGGTCGAGACATCCTATCACATTGCGGGGGGGGAGGTTAACCTCATCATTCCCTGGATTACGTGTCAGATCACTATTCGGGAAGCTGTGTACTGGGGTATAGCACGGCTCAACGATATACTATTTTTTATTTTTCTGCATGACTTGCTATTCATAAGCCATTTCCATTGTATACTCTGCAGCATTAGATTTTGAGCGAGTCTTGTGTCTGTTAGCCTCTCTGTGTTTCAACAGTGTGAACAGATGTTGTTCCATTGAGAGTTTACAGCGAAACCATAAACATGGGAGGAAGATCGATTTGGAGAGAACCGCAGGTGTTAACAATCTCTGCTGCTGCCTGGGAAATCCTGGCAAGAGCAGGATGGCTGACTTATCTCAACTGCTTACAGAATCCAACGAGATTGTAGCAATTGAATTCTTGCAGAACTTGCAAGAGGATCACTCCACAGTGAGGGGAAGATGCATAGCAGTCACCGATGACATAATCGCAGAAGTCTTGGGACTGCCAGCCGCTGGACCTGTATGGACGTTAAAGAAGGAGAGATTGTAGAAGATCATAGAAATCTTCCAGGAGGAAGGCCAGAACCTAACAATTAGAGGAAAGGGGGTTCTACCAGCAGCATTAGGAGAGCTATGGGTGGAATTGGCGAAGACCATTCAAAGCTACATCACCTGTGAAGGCAGAAAAGACGTGGTAAGACCACGACATCTTAAACTCTTGGCTGTACTAAAGAAAAAATGCTCTGTAAATTTACTTGCATTTTTGAATTCATTACTTCATGACGTTGCACGGAGCATAAAAAAGGCACAATAGGTAGAGTCAGTTGTTAGTCATCATGGGTTCATTCGGTTAATAGTTAGCCATAGCCTTACCCAGCAACAGAGCAGCTGGGAAGAGCTAATTGCCATGATAAATGGAGGATTGACCACACCATCCCCAAAACATAAGCATGCCACCAGTACACCTGAGCGTCCATAAAGACGAAGGAAATCGGTCCGGCTAGCACGGCTACGAGGGAGGCTAGAGAAGCCTCAAGAAAACACCAGCCAATCGGTAGATATAGAAGATGAGCAACCCCGACGATTAGAAGGGGAAGACAATGAGAAAGGAATGCAGGAAGAAGAGGAAGGAGAAAAAGAAGAAGAAGCTGAGCAATCTGAGCAGGAGGAGGAAATGGAATATCGGGAAGGTAGCCCATTGTAGGAACCATTGGGAGAAGATGAATTGGCCAAAGTTTTGGCCAATATGGACGAATATGGCCAACCTTCCAGTCCATCAGACCTCTATGCCGAAGAAAAACCTCAGGAGGAAAATGCACCTAAAGAATCACATGCAAAGGAGGCAGAAGAAGAGAATCTCCCTGTTCATGATGAAAATATGATAGGAGATGCTGAACAGGAACAATCCGTTCTTAGCCAGAAGACACCAGAAGAAATTCTGGAGGAAACGAGAGCAGAAAAGGAGGTCACCCAAGAAATAACAGAACCAGTTAGGGTTCTTGCCCCGGAACAACCAGAGCAGAGTAATGAGGAAGCACCCTAAAAATAAAATCAAGGAATTAGTCACAGTCCAAGCCGCAGTGAACAGCTTGTTGTTCCTTCTAAGGAAATTGCGGAAATTAGGGAATTGTGAAAGGAACAGTAGAGACTACTGAATATAATAGTTCAGCTCCACTAGAAGATTAGGATTCTAAAAGCAAGGCAAAGGGTAAAAAGGACTTTGGGAAGGAAAAATGCAACCACTCCAGCAAAACCCCTCAAGACAAAGGGGCGGACGACCAAAGTCCATCCTGCTATTCAAAACCCTGTCGAAAACCAGGCAGCTATTCCAAATGATGCTGAGAAATAGACTGTTGTTCCAATTGAAAAGGAACAGCAGTGGACTGATATCCACGTTAAGATAGAAATGGATGAGATGTTGACCCACGATAAGGAAATTCAGATGGAGACACCACCTTCGGGAGTGATAAGAGTCATGAACTCAAAACAACGCAATAGGAAAATTCAGGTAAAACTCTCGGCCTCCACTGCTGCATGGAAAAGAGATCTAAAAATGGTAACCCTACGAAAGGGTTTGAAGCAAGCTCAGCAAGTAGCAGAAAAGCTTAGAGAGCAAAAGATCCCTTGAGAAAAGTATGAAGAGCTACAACAGTAGCTTAGGAACGTCAATCTATCTGAAAGCTAGGCCTTTGAAGGGTGGCGAAGGGAAGAAGAAAAAGTCGCGAAGGTAACTCGTAGGTTAGATATAGTTATCAAGCAGATGGATACCTTATGTTCTTTATACAATGACGTCCTAGCATGTAGAGCCCCTACTAAGAATTATGCCTTGTTTTTAATATAACGATATTTGCAATTGAAAATAAAGGTTGTTAAAGTAGGTGCTCCCATACAAATTAACACCATCGATGATTTTATAAACTGCGGTAAGCACTACAGGGTAAAAGTTCAGAGACTACTGTGTGAATTTTATTTACATAACCTTGTATTAGACCAGGAGACTGCGCTGAACCCTGGCCCTTTTTTTGGGGATATCCAATTACAGGCATTTATTTCATTTTGGGTTAATGAAATAAAATGGCTTAAAGCCTACAATGCTTTCCAAATACAAGAAAACGGATTAGATTTATGGATAAGAGCTGAGCCTAGGGATCCAGTACAGGTGTGGAGAAAACATAGAAACCTCATGAAGACTCCAAGTGTAATTGAAGCATTAGGACTCATGCATGAGGCAATCATTCGACAGGGATTAGAATACTTTTTCTCTATAAAAGACCCTGCCATTGATCTGGCTAAATTTCGGTATCAAATCTCTAATCCGAATATCTAGTTCAGGGAACCATTTAAGTATGAAAATTTTAAATTAGCCGCCAACCACTTGCACCTCTATGGTGAAGTCATTTTGAGGGCAGTGCCATCTTGATTAGGATATAGGTTCCGGAGTCCAATTATTTGGCACCCTGCACCCGGATACCAAGCCCTATATGAGATGCTTGAGGGTCAGACAGGCCATTTCTTTGAATACCTAGTTACGCATCATGGCTATAGGCCTTCACATGAGATTCCATATCCAGCCTACTCACTCACTGCCTTACACGTCAACTACAATGTTTTCATGAGGGCATGAAAAATGGTAAGCAGGGGGGTGTGTGGACTACTAAAGAAGGTATGTTTTTGGTAATTATTTCAGCATATTTTCATTAGAACTTACAAACCTTTTGCATCATGAACTAGGAAAATGATAAGGAATTGTAATAAAACATGTGAGATTAATATGCAAGATGAAAACACTAACAATTTCCATTTCCTTATGCAAAGAAAAGTAGGAGGAAGATAACAACTTTAACAATCCAAGAAACTCCTACTAATTTGACAAAGGAAAACAGTGAAGATGAATTGCCTTCTGAAACATTGACTGAAATTATGAAATAAACAAAACAGAAAGGAAAGAGGAAACTTCAAGAAATTTACCGGACTCCTGAACCTTCATCAAAAGAAGAGCAAGTGCTTTCTAAAAGATTAGTTTATCTTAAAGAACAGTCAACTAAAGCAAAACAAAAAGGAAAGGAGAAATAGATCATAGAAAAGGGAGACATAAGCTCACAAGGTCTAAGAAGAAGCTCTAGATTAAAGGGCAAGTTGAGGAAAACGCAAATCAAAGGAGCTCAATTCATAGACCTAGGAGGTGAAACTCTAGATCAGTCACTAGAAAACACTCCACTTGATCAAAGTCCACAGTGTTCTCCTTCTCCTCAGTTAGACTTTGAAACTAGTCCAAGGAAAACAACTCCAGAAATTGATCAATCCCAACAACAGATATATGATTTCTTTGAATCAATGGAACAAAGCAGAACAAGGAACTTCATCCAATCAGCTAGGTACAACTTAGGAAACTTTGATTCAGTCATTGAAGCAATAAATTTATGAGCTGGAAGTCTTAAACAAACATATCCAAAGGGATAATGAAACCTTAAAAGAGCAAAACAAATTGGACAAAGTTATCCATGACAATTCCATGCCGCATTTAGGATTTTGGCATAAGAAAAATAGAAAACTGAAGAAGAAGAATAGGAGGCTTAGTAGAGCCCTCATCAATCTCAAGTACAGATGTCTTATGATGAAGCCTAGAATGATAATGACAGCAAGAATGAAGAAAAAGAGGTTGGATATCTTAGCAGAAGTTTCAAAGCAGATGCATTGAAGGGAGGATTGTTACAATTTTGGTTGCATGAGGAAATGCAACATCTTCATAGTGGGGGTATGTTGAGCCCAAAAAATACATCTCTTCCAAGCATTTTCTTAAAAATTTTCTCTTCTATTTTCCCATGTCAGTGCATCCTAAGCTATCAAAAGTTGTTACATGTTGATTTCAAGAGTGTATTTGAGTGATTTTCAAATTATATCATTGTGTGTGCTATTTGATCTAGGTTTTGTTTATCAACTACAAAATGTAGCCACTTTCTGCAGCTCACTGGCAATTCCATAGCCATTTCCATTGTTTTATAGGTTACAGGTGTCAATTGGAGGAATGAGAAACATGGGAAGCTCAAGAATTGTCCATACATGGATGAGGTCATATTTACTTAGCCAGATTCAGAAGGAAAGGTCCCGGTCAAAGGGAGGTCAACGGAGAGTTCTATGCCAACTAGAACTTTGTTCCCACACGTAAAAGAAGCCCAAAGCTGTTCCTGAACTCATGGATCCATTTTTCCACCTGCATGCCATCTATATAACACAATCCAACATCCACCTCGCATAGATTTACTGCTCATGGCAACTAAGAAGCTGAATCCTCGGATTTTGACCTGTTCACGTGTCTATCATTGAAGGAATTCCTCTGAGATACAGTTATCCATTTTCTCTATAAATACCAGCATTTGCAATGCAAATAGGATGTTCTTAATATTGTTGTTGTAGTGTTATTTTTCTATTCTGTAACAGACTCTGTTTTTCACATGGTTGTTTGAGCGTGTTTAAAGTAACAACACGCTAGTCCAAAGCTTTGCAGAGGGCCCTTGCGTAGCTGAGGTCCTTCCTTTTTTTTTTGTATGGTTTTTCATGTATATTTTCATGTATATTTTCTCTCATTCAAATTGTATATTTCTCATGTTTTGCTTATGATATTAATCCTTCTAAACTTGTATATGTTTTTGCAGCTTGTCATACTTCTTACTAACATTCATAGGTGCATTTCAAAATAGGTCTTTAAGTCTGGTTATGCTCAGCTTCTGTTGATGCCTCGAAAATCGCTGCAACAACATTGGGGGATAACCACCCGGTCCGGACCTTAAAAGCAGCTCCTTTTCCATTTGGTGTGGTGGCTCCGACTGTTCAACTAAGTCCAGTTACCTTCTCCCTATTGCTATTGGTTTATAATGTATCTTTAACTACCAATAGACAGGGACATCAGATCACTTCTTCTTGCTGATCAGGCAAGAGAATGACCCTTAAGCTTATTTGGGTTCAGCCAAACCACAACTAAAATTTTGCCTCTTTGAGGAGAGGACTAAAAAGAATGTAGATTTTACTCTAAATGCAAACTTATTCTATGATGCAAGCAAAAGAAACTAATCTAAATCCTATCTTAATTAGGCAGATATAGATCTAACCCAACTAAGAGCAAGATAATTAAAATATTGGGATTTAAATATGTCTTGTTTATAATGAATATCAAGTTAATGAAGTGGTTCAATTAACTGATATTATGGTTACCAAAACACATTCTATTGAGACCTTAAGACTGAAATAATAAACCAACATTATTCAGGAAGTAGTTCAGAAAATGATATTGATTATCAAATCAATAAATCCAATAATTGAATAATGATATGTGGAAATAGTTCACAACACATTATCATTCAATAAATCAGTTTCATAAGACAGATTTCAGAGTAAGTAGTTACTCAAAATTGAGAAATTAATCCATAAAAACAGAGATACATAATAACAAGATTGAGACAAATTACCCATATTGACAATAGTGCACAAACATGAATAAAATGAGACATTCCTATCATCATAAAATTAAAACTGATATTTGAAACAATAGTATTAGAAATACCAATTTATTGCATCTATTCATCTGTTCTTGGTCTCCAACAGCCCTTTATATTGCTTGAACTTCTGCCTTTAAAACTAGAGCCACAAGAGTACAAGCTTTGTTCTTCATGCATAATTCAATATACAAAGGGAAAATCCTCAATAATCCCCCAGATCTGAGATTTTGCACTCCTCTCTCCTACAACTCTAAATTCTAATTACAATAGTGCTTTTAGAAGCTCTAAAATTGCAGAGGAGAGCAGCCCCCTTTTTACCTTCTGCAATCTGTTATTTATAGTATTTGTAAAAGAGTTGTTGGAGAGGAGAGTTTGTTCAAGAGAAATCTGCCAAATATAATTTTAATTACTCCTAATTCTGATCTTCAATTGCTGGAGCATTCTCATTGTTTGAAATCCTTTTCTCCATATCTTTTCCACTGTTTTTCTGTAAAAGAAATCAAAATAAATTAAAATGAAATCAAAATATCATTTCTGGTAATTAAATCAAACCCAATCAAATTCTATTTAAATAAATAATTAAAAACAAAATATAAGCTATGTATTGATGCTTGGAATGATTTGATTGGCAAAGGATATCA
>APFE030591597.1:0-12127 GCA_000404065.3 Pinus taeda | reverse complement strand
GTCAACGTGAAGCTTATAAAAAATTGATTCTAACAAAGCAATCAAAACAAGAATCCAAAGAAAAATAAAAATTAACGAAAGCGTAATACAATTAACTAAATATGAATCCAAAAAGGGTGCTTAGCCAAAATTTTTATAGAAAGGGTCCCCATTATTTGAGTTGAACAGGTCAAAAATGGGGGGTTGTGTTTTTACCACAACAGCTTCTTAGTGTAATTTTTGCATCAAGTGGTGTTATTGAGACTTACTTCCTCTGCTAAAACTCAGTTTTCAATTTTAGTTATTTATGCTTTTACTTTGTGAGATTTGTTTACTGTTCAAGATAGCTTAGATGACAATTCTTTCATGCTATATGATGATATTTCTGGATCCTTTAGTTTAACCCTATTTTAGAAGTTAATTGGTGAAATATTGTGATTATAGATGAAGTAATTGGCTTTGCTTTAATTAGTGTGAAATTAGATAATTTAGATGTCACTTCTTTCATGCTATATTATTATATTTTTGGAGCCTTTAGCTTAACCCCATTTTAGAAGTAAATTGGAGAAATATTGTGATTATAGATGAAGTAATTGGATTTTCTTTCATTAGTGTGCAATTAGATAATTTAGATGTCATTTCTTTCATGCAATATGATGATATTTCTAGAGCCTTTAGCTTAACCCCGTTTTAGAAGTTAATTGGCGAAATGTTGTGATTATGGATGAAATCATTGACCAATCATTAGTTTCCAGTTTCTTTACTTTTTAGTTTAAGTTACAACAATTTATTAGATTTCAATTTTGCAATTAGGATGAATAACAGAGATAGTAATCTCATTTTCCGTACTTCATTTTTAGTTTGGTTTATATAGATACATATCCACACTCTCATTCAAGTTCTAATTTTGTAGACAACATGTTTTAAGATCTCCTAAGTTCAAAGTTTGGAAATTATCACAAGAAGCAAGAGGATAAACCTTGTCTTCAACTCTACATCCACACTTGATCTTTAAAAAGTATTATTAAAATTTTTCTTTAACATCAGATTGGGATTTCCATTGCATTAAACCACTTTAGGAGACCAATAGAACAAAACCCCCAAAACAAGATAAAACTAAAAACAGTGAGGTAAGAAAAGGGTTGTCTAGCACATACAGTGCACTACACTTCATCAGTTTACGATTCCCGGATTGATAACTTATGTAGCAATTTAGGACATACTAAATTGACTAAACAAATTGCATGAAGGTTTGTCCTTCTATACAATGTTTGTCTTCCTCTCCTTCCATTCCAGCTTCTTTTCCTTGTTCTTGCTTGTAGAGGGTTTTGATGACCCCCCAATCTTTGGGCTCACATTCTTGCCTATAGCTTCTAGATGTGTAGCCTGAATTGATACATCATCTAGGCTAGTGGGATTAAACATGAGAATGGCGTGCTTCAAATAGCTATGCAGACCACCTATATACTTCAACAAAGTTTCACGTGAGTCTAGAGATATGCCTAGAGTTAAAGCTCTTTTTCTAAATTCTTGGGTATAACTTTGTACACATTGGCCCTTTAATTGGTGAAGAGTTTTCCAACTCATCATCGCTTGCTGCATATAAGCTAGAGGATAGAATTATTTTTTGATGGTAGAAACAAATTCATTCCAAGTAGAAATAATTTTACCATGTCTCTTCAAATCAACTTGTGTCTTACCTTCCCACCACACTAGTGCAGTTCCTCCAAGGCGAAGGCTAGCCAACTGAATCTTTCTCCTTTCTAAATAAATGTTATGCACCCTACAATATACATCAATCTATCTAATCCAGTTATCTAGCTTTTCTACATTTAGTTCTCCATCATAAATTGGCAAATCAAACTTTACATCTAATTTAATCAAAGAAGCTTTCTTATTTTTCTTATCAGGGCTAGGAGATGATGGAGGAGGCCTTTCCACTTTCCCTTTGCCCTCTGGAGGGTCAACTAGAGAAGGCTCTTCTCCTCCCTTGTCTTGTTTGGGTGTTGAGCGGCTTTCACCTCGACCCTTCTTAAATTCCCAATACATCTCTTCCACCATGGCTTGCATGGCCATAAAACTGTTCATGAACTGAGATTATATTTCCAATGGAGTTTCTTCTGCCATTTTTCTCTGAGGGTAGACTCTTCCAATCTCTGGATTAGCCCCTACAAGTTATCCTTCTCCTAGTTTGATCTTTGACCTAGTTAGCATACAAAATCCAGCACAAGCTTGTCTAACCTTAACAAAACCAAAACCAAAAGCTATGATACCACTTGATCTAAAAATGAGATCATAGATTAATATTAAGGTATTACAGAATCATGTGCAATATTTTCCTATATTACTTAGTGCAAGGAATCAAAAAGATTGTGAATAATATAGACAATGAGAAGTTAGAGAAACATAACAGACACACACATAACACAACAAATAATCAAGGAGTTCACCCAATACTCTTGGGCTACGTCTCCTGGTCCAGCCTTCAGTGGTGACCTTTCTATTATGTCTTCAAGAGTAGAGTTTTTACAAAGTGAGCTCAAATTTAGTCTCAACACAATAGGAACAAACAACAGGGTTTTGCTTAAATCCCTCAAGTCTTTCTGAGCACACAGACTCTCCCTCTCGTTCTTTGTCTATGTTTTCTCTCTGTCTCAGCACTGCCTACCCTTGTCTCTATCATTCAGTGGTTTTTTTAAGCCAATCGGCGCTTACCCGTTCATTTTCCCTTTTGGGCTCTCTAGCTCCCAGCCTCTGTCCACTCAAATCCCCTCTAAGCATTAAACAATCATTGTTAAACATCTCCAGGTATCGTGGCCACCTGTTATGAAACGAAAAGGACCCTGGCACGTTGAAAATCCCAAAATATATCGTTTCTCTGTTTGCATAGAGAAATACACAGAAACGCTATAAAATCTGCCAAACTATCATTTATCAAACTTCAAATATCATCAATTCTTCCCTAAATTCCATTGGGTCCACCTTTAAATCACTATTCCAAGTCACTAGTTGTGGTTTCCTTCGTATTTGGGTTTATAACAAAAAAACCCCAAATACACGGAAAACCTGACAAAATGGCTTCATATCAAAGTTGAAACATTATCATATCACATTCATAACCCTTTTTGGGTCCAGCCATTAATCTGATATTCACCTTATGAGGGAAATCAGTTAAAGATTTATTAAACAAAGGTATTACAGACTCATGTGATGGTGTGTGTTCTGTGTTATTGAAACAACGGATCGATCAGATTGCCAATACACTGACATTTAAATTGGAAAGACACAGAGAAATACAGCAAGAAAACATAAAGACACAAGAATTTTAATGAGTTCACCCTGTTCTCCTGGGCTACATCTCCGGTCCAGCTTTCAGTGGTGGCCTTGTTTTATTGTGCCCTTAAGAAAAGAATTACAATACAGGGACTCAATGTGAGTTCTCCTAAAGCAAGTTTTGCTTGGTAGGGTGGTTCTTGGATTCCCCAAGCCACTGGAGTACACAGACTCTTCTTCTTCCTACCAGCTTTGTGACCTTCTAGTCTACAGTGGCAAACGTGTTGCTCAGCCCAGACAAATTCCTCTATGGGATGGCTTGAATCTCTCAAGCTCTGGTGCTCAATGCTACCGTTGGTTAGCTCGGCCCTCTATCTCTTCAAGCTATTGCTTTACTGCTTTCTTCTCTGGTTTCTGTCTCTCAGTGTTCAACTGTGTATTCTGTTTCATTGTTCATGGCTTTTAGCCATTCGAACTCAGGCCCGTTCGGTTCCTCTTTTTCCTCTGCCAATTCACCTTCCGCAGTTGTGCTTGATGTTCCCTGTTCGACGTTAGTATGAATGCTCAGGAAGTGGCCATGTGTCCTCCTCTAAATAGCGCCATCTTGCTTCATCAATTCATTTCTTCAGTTTCATCGTGGATGCGTTTTTCCTCCACCGTGGTGGTCAAACAGACCTTAAATCTTTACAAACGCGGCTTAATCCTTCATCGATTCTGCTTCCTTCATTGGGCACAATCTCAGCCATCTGATCTGGATTCCCCAGATCCAATGTTGTACATAAGTCCCGCGCGGTTGACCTACTCGACAGATAACGTGCGATCAACAGAAGTTTTCTCTCACCTCCACCGCCACGCATCAATGTTGAGTGGGATCGCTCCATTTTCTCCAAAACCGTTTACCATTTTAGGGCACGCTGATCAATACCACTGGTTTCCAGAGTGTAGGTCCCACCTTGTACGATTAGCGTTTTTTGCCTTTTCCGCCCATAGTTCTCCGGTTTGCCATGTGTCCAAGTGCTCGGGCTTCCTCCATTTTGGCCCTATTTGCCCAGCAATGCGTGATTAGTGTTGAAGTGCTAATTGCGCATCAAAATCCACCTCTTTTTCCTGATCCGTGGCTCCTAGGGGCTAATTTTGCTTCCCGCGAAGTCTCCATGGGCCTCGGTCAGCGCGCTTTGAACAGGGTCCTCGTCGTTCCACGCTAGGTGCCATTACCACTGGTTCAGGGTGTTTTTTATTGTTGTTTTGGATTTCCTTAGAGATTTTCTATGACTGGATACAGTCATGGTTCTTGACAGTCTTTAATGGATCCAATTCGAATTAGCCATATTGCATGTTGAATATCCCTTTTGACTTCCAATTGTCGATTGCTCTAATCGGCCTTATGGGCTATTGGTGCATCAACGTATCGCATGGTTGCTAGCCTGTGGCATGTTGTATTATCCTCGCTCCTTGGTATCACTGTGATGCGATAATGCAATGTGATATATCACAATCGCATATCACCAATCCTTCCAACCGTGGGCTAAGTCCTTTTGCACATAAGCGATGCAATATTGTGATTTAATTTGGGCCATTTATCTACACACTTGATCAATGGTCCTTGTTAAATCGCGCTGATTGCTATCACGATTTCCATAGGGCTGCCTCCGATAAACTTCACCCACTGCCTCTGATTGCGATATGTCGATTAGATCTAGGATGTTGATCGGCCAGATCTGACAGATCTTGTGCATTGTTGCTTTAGCCTCCAATAGGCTTTGTTTTCATCATTTCTATGTGTTTTTCTCATCCGATAGTGTTTTTCGTCATTCTTGAAGGTTTATCCTTAGCGATAGTTCTCAAGTATTGAAGACTTAGAGGGTTTTTAGGATCCATTTTGGATCACTGACTTACAAGCAGGAGGTTGGTGGTTCAATTCAATTGTGTACTAACATGAATTAATCAACTATTTTGTAGTTTATTTTTAATTAAATGTTTTCATATCGATTTATTTCAATGGTGACATATTTCTGGATTCATTTTTTTATATTGTCTCTAGAAAGACAAAAGTGATCTTTAAATAAAAAATTTATTGTCTCTAAAGAGACAATACCTAGTATTAAAGACATATTGTCTCTAATCTGAGTGTTGTCTCTAGAGAGACAAAAATGAATTTGTCTCCAGAGAGACAAAAATGAAATTGTCTCCTAAGAGACAATAATGCTTGTGTTATATATTGTCTTTATAGAGACAATTTTTTAAGACAATAATCTTTAAGACAATATTTTTTAAGATAATAATATTTTAGACACCCGCTTAAAGATAATATTTAACACAATACAAAAGTTTTTTATGTCTCAAGTTAAGACAATTTACCCAAAAAATGCCTCAAATATTGTCTTAAAACACCCTTTATGTAGTAGTGCCAGGTCCCTGAGGATGCAGGTCTATGAGAAATGAAAAATAATAATAAAACATGAGGAGGCAATCCAAGAGTGCTCGAATTTATAAACAGTCAAAGTGGAGCATGTAGATCACATTCTAGAGTTCATGGACATATAGCTTGGAAAATATTGTGTATGTGTCGCAAAAGGCTATGGTAGTCATGGAGGATACAGAAATTATGCTGGTGGTGAAAATCATATGCTTTGGAGGCAGTATTAACATTGGAGTGGTACTAGTTGAGGTTTTGCAAAGTTTGGACCAGTTAGATTTATTGTTACAATTGAAGGTTCAAAAGTTGGCTTCAATATTGAGAATTGTGAACCTCACATCAAAATGTTAGTGGATGAGGAAAAATGCACGATGTAGAGAATGGTAAGGAAGATAATAAGCATGATGGAAGTGATTTATAGCCCTGTAATGCGGTTAGTAATGAGAAAAACCTAAGTCAAGATATGGATTGAGAGATATAGCGAGAGATGGGTTGTATAAAGAAGAGAATGAATGAAGATGGAGTGGTATAGAGTGAAGGAGATAGTGTGTGATGTGTGAAAATATTGAGGGTTTTGGTCCAAGGTATGTTTATTTTTCTGAAAGTTATAAGAATAATGTTCAGGGATACATGTTGAGTAGGAGCACACATTGTTGTAAGCCCTTAAGACTTTGTTCAGAGCTACATATAGTGCAGTGGTGCATCGAGTCATCAAATTGATGAATAGCCCACTTGGATAGGTACTAGGGTGGAAGGTGCATGGAGTCATCAAGTTGGTGAATGTGAGATCTTAGGTGAAATGGTTGCTAAATGATTGGGACCAAGTGAATCTCCCTTATTTAAGTTTAAGACGGGGATTGTTAGGGTGGTTCTAGTAAACTTGTCTTGATCAAGTTACTGGTGGCTTTTGGGCACCTGGTTTATGGGCACCCATGGTTCCTATGGTATTTATCTTGAATGTAGCCTATTTAATGGCCAAAAAAATCCATGTTGATTTGTCCCAATAGCCATTGGAAACACAACAACAATGTCTTTATATATCACCACTTCTATTGGTGTTAGGTGATCTTAACAATCCATCAGTATGAAGGAGACTTCAATTCTAAATTTAGCTAAGTTTACCTATGGTTTCAAATCTAAATTTTATTAGATTTACTAAAAAAGTCAAAATTTAATACTTGTCAACCTGAAAAATGTCGATATCCATAATAAGCATCAAAACATCTAACTCATGATAAATCTCATATTGCTAGGATTAAACAAATCATAAAAAATAATTATGTTATAACTTTATTTTAAATAAGAATAATTATTACTATTTATAAAATGAATTAAACATAAGATAAAAAAATATAATATTTGTGCACTTAACATTTTTTTAATTAAATTGAAAAATAAAATCCACATAACCACCTTTAAATTATCATGACTATTACTAAATATATTTGGTGAATATTTTATGGATATTAAATCACTGCCATCTACCTAATAAATATTGATAATTAAATTAAAAATTTTAAAATCATATTCTAAAAATAAACACACCTCTCAACATAATAATTTACTTTTATATTAAACATTAAAACTTCTCCAAATATTACCAGTTTCTTATTTTATTTATTAATTAAGCCAAAAAAATATTAATCTACTTACTATATGTCAATACTTCTGAATATTTTATTTATTTAATTAGTTATTTTTCTCTTATCTAAAATACTGATAGGTGAAGGTTATGTTAAAGAAATCTATACTAAATAGATTTAGTGGAAGGCTCACTTTTTACAAGCTCAACATGGAAAGCCTGGCCCAAAATGTCAATAGAGAATTGAACCTGACACCTTTCATTGACAAAGTTACTATAACAAAAACTCTCAACTAAGCTCAATAGTTTTGATTATTAAATATAAGTAATTTTAATTATAAATGCTTGAACAATTTCATAATTGCAGACAAGTCATGAAGGTAGTCCACCATCAGTGTAGGCATTACTGTATCGATTCGTTCCAATTCAGCACATAAGATCCGAAGGTCGGAACAAATTCATGAACATGTTACACTAGGTTAGAGAAAATGGTGTAGAAACTATTAGAGAACCAAAGAGATGCACAAGAATGAAATCAAATCTCATTGATCAAACTACTTGGACAACCAATACATTATGTAGGCACACATGGAAAACTTCTGGGACAATCTAGATCCAAATAATTGAGATCACCAACTCACAACACAAACTACGAAGACACAACTCATGACAGATACACTCAAACACTGGCTACGAGAACACAAGTCATCAACTCTATCTGAACATATCATTTCTACATTATTCCAACATCCCCCCTTAATGAAGAAATGGATTTTCAGCAATGCCTAGTTGTTGTCTACATATTTCAAAGTTCATCTTTCCAAGAGGCTTGGTAAAGATGTCAGCTATCTTCTCACTTGTATTACAATACACTAAATGGATCTCATTTGATTGTATCTTTTCTCTTACAAAATGACGCTGAACTTCAATGTTTTGTTCTGGCATGATAAATTGGATTATTTTCCAACTTCATGGAACTTTGGTTGTCACGTTTGATGCTTGTTGGTCCTCTTTTCTTTTCTCCAACATCTTCAAGAATCCTCCTTAACCAAATAGCTTCACAACTTGCATTGGTCAAAGCTTTGTATTCATCTTTTGTGGATGACAAAGAAACAATTGGTTGCTTCTTGCTACTCCATGATACAACCCCCGATCCTAAATTGAAGGCACATCCAGAGGTTGATCTTCTATCATTATGATTTCCAACCCAATATGAATCAGAAAACACTACCAACTTAACATCAGATTCATAAATATACAAAATACCAAAATAAAGTGTTCCCTTCAGATATCAAAGTACTTTCTTTGCTGCTTTCCAATGGCTTTCACAAGGCTTAGCCATAAATTGACTAAGGATGATCATAGAATATGCTATATCTAGCATGGTAGTGGTGAGGTAGTTCAAAATTCCTTTTATCACTCAAGTATTTCTCTATAAGTTATTAGAAGAAATAAAATGACCAAGGTAACCACAAACCAACTTTTGGGTATAGGCTCTAGCCAACCTAGGATTAGAGAGGGCTCTATCTATATGATTTAGTTTTTTTTGCTTGGATTTCATGCTACTTATTAATGTTCTGGGTGTTTTGATTTGTATTGAAGATTGGATGGTGGGATCCTTGAAACAGATGGATAGAATGATGTCTCTAGACCATTGGGCTATGGAGTCAACAGAAGGGTAGCAGAATTGGATCAACTCACTAAAGGGAGTGTTCAAAGGGCAAGCTAGCATAGTAAAGTGCAGGTCTTTGGAACAGGAGGGTGAAATGGTTTTAATCAGGGTAAGAGAGCAATTAAGGGTTCTCATACTAGAATATAAATGAGGAATAGAGGGTAATAAAAAATAAAGGGAAATTAAGAATCCTTTGGCCTAGATTATTAGGAAACAACCTAAACTAAGGAGTAATTAAGAATTCCTTAACTTAGATATCTGTTGAAAACATTTATTTTCCTAACTGTTAAAATAGAGTGTAATTAAACAAATTCTGAGATATTATTCCAGTTATAGCATTAAGATTCAGAAATACATTAGAGATTCTAGAAAAACTTCAGAAAGATAACAATAGCATAAGAGAATACTTGTCTGTACTTCGCTCAACACATGAATCCTGTGAAATATCTTGTCTTTATTCATGAATCTAGCTTGTTGGCTCAGTCAATGATACAATAACTTTACATTCGTTTGATCAAGAAGTCTATAAAAATGTCTAAGAATCCACCTACATACTTCGAATTGTGAAGTATTTATACAAAAATTATTATAAAATATCTCAAACTAACTTGAGATTTAATTTAGGAAATCAAAATATCTTCTTGTAGGAAGAGAGAGACAACTATTGAATTGCTTTCATGTTGTCCCATTTATTGTGGTACTGTTCCTCTTTATGGTTTTATTTTTAGCTCTTTATGCTCTTTGTTGTTTCAAATTTCACGATGGAGCCTTTAGTCACTTTTGGCTTTCATCTGATACACTTTGACCCTGCTAACTTGTCTTTACCTTCTCATGTAGTTGTTGTAGGTTTTAACCCCGTACAGAAATTACCTGCATACGAATTCTAAATCACAGGAAAAATAAAAATGCAAGAGCACACATAAAACACATATACACAGAGATTTCCCACTGGATCTCAAAACCAATACTACCAGCTTGATTTTTCATTATATTCCTTTCAATGTTACAATACATATTTATACATGCCGAAGCATCCAATACCATGGACCGAAAACCATCGCGTCCAAAAGCATGGACCGAAAAACCATAGGTAGGTTCGCCCAACCTAATATAGGGTCGAAATTTTTTTTTCTCGGGGCGCTGTCCCGAACCCCGTAGAGGGGGGATATCTGCCCCCCCTCAAACCCCCCTGTGACCCCCTCGCTGCGCAATCGGCGCAACGAAGGGGGGCCTCCGCCCCCCCTCTAACCCCCCGGTTCACTACGTAGGTTAGCCGTGGAAAGAATATAATACAACCTAACAATCTCCCACTTGTTGTTTTCTTTCCACAGGGGGCCACAGGAGAGCTTAGTCATTTTTCCAGCCCTGAAATGCCCATTGTTTCTCTACACCAAGAGAACTTCTCAGAGCTCACAGATTTTGTCAATGCATCTGCAGTATTCTTCAAAGTGTCCACCTTTACCAGCAACACCTTTTTGTCTTCTATCATATCCCTCACAAAGTGATACTGAACATCAATGTGCTTTGTCTTTGAATGATAAGCAGGGTTCTTTGCCAAGAAAATTGCACTTTGGCTGTCACAGTCTATCCTTATAGCTCCCTGTACTAACCCCATACTTGAACACGATCTCTGCAACCAAACTGCTTCCTTGCTTGCATGAGTGGCTGCCATGTATTCTGCCTTTGTATTTGATAGTGCCACTACAGATTGTTTCTTACTCATCCAACTAACTGCACCTCCAAATAGGTTAAACACATACCCACTTGTAGATCTTCTCTGATCCAGATCTCCAGCCAAGTCTGCATCAACAAAGCCACGGATATCCAACACTCTGTCCAATCCTGGTCTTCCTTGGTAGCACAAACCATAATCACTAGTGCCACGCAAATACCTGAAAACCCGCTTCACTGCTTTCCAGTGCTCCTTCCCTGGTTTTGACATAAACCTGCTCAATACTCCCAGTGCATGTGCAATGTCTGGTCTAGTACAGACCATTGCATACATTAAGCTACCGACTGCCCTTGCATATGGAACACGGGACATGTCCTCTTCCTCTTCTTGTGTCTTGGGACACTGTTCAGCAGATAACCTCACACCTACAGGAATAGGAACCTTCACCGGTTTACTATCCTGCATATTAAACCTCTGCAATATTGTCTCGACCTACTTCCTCTGGTTTAACTAGAGCTTCCTCTTTGCCCAATCTCTTTTAATTTCCATGCCCAAAATATAGTTTGCAGCACCGAGATCTTTCATGTCGAATTTGGAGGGCAATTGGGTCTTCAAATCCTGGATAATTTCTTTGTCATTTTCAACCAACAACATATCATCCACATACAAGACCATATAAATAACATGGTCACCAATTAATTTAAAATACACACAATGATCTTCTTTGCTTCTGGTGAAGCCAAGTCCCCATATAAATGTCTCAAATTTCTGATACCACATCCTTGGTGACTGTTTTAACCCATACAAAGACTTCTTTAACTTGCATACCAGTTCTTTCTTACCCTTCACCGCAAAGTCTTCAGTTTGCTTCATGTAGATTTCCTCTTCCAAATCCCCATGAACAAATGTTGTCTTCACATCTATCTATTCTACCTCAAAATCAGAAGCAACAAAAATAGATAAAAGTAATCTAATTGAAGTTACCTTGGCAACAGGAGAAAAAATATCACCAAAATCAATTCCTGGCACCTGGGAATAACCTTTTGCTACCAACTAAGCTTTGTATTTCTCCACCTTCCCTTCTGCATTTGTCTTCTTCTTGAACACCGATATGCTACGAATGCGTTTCCTTCCAACCGACAACTCCACCAGATCCCAAGCCTCATTTTTATGCAAAGATGACATTTCATCAACCATGACCTCTTTCCAGAGTTTTCCATCCTTTGAATCCACCGCTTCCTTCACAGTTCTGGGATCATCATCAGTAACAGACAAAGCAAAATTTGAACAGAATGCAAATGGACTATACCTTTCTGGCTGCCTTCTTTCTCAAACTGATCTTCTCGCAGCCGGAGTTTGTGGCTCTTCATCTTCTGATTCCTCCTATGCTACAAAGTCTGATTCTTCCTCCTTTAGTTCAAACTCTATCTTAACAGGTTGCTTTGGTTGGACTTCATGTTTGATAACATCTTTCACCTCTCTAAACACCACATCTCGACTGTACACAACCTTCCGTGTGACTAGGTTCCAAAG
>APFE030591596.1:32444-78820 GCA_000404065.3 Pinus taeda | reverse complement strand
TGATGTGTTAGAATTCATACCTTGTCTTTGTGGTTGCCATTGCCTCCTTTGTGTCATCAGGTACACTGCTTCAGCTTCTTCTTTAGTTGATTGCAGTGTTGCCTATATTCCTGGCAAAGAAGGGCATTGTTGAGTCTCATGATCCTTTTCACAGATGGTACAAATTGGTACCCTATCCAATGGGCATTCCCTCAGTGGATGCTTCCCTCTGCATTTGGAACAGAAAATAGCCAGAGTAGCTTCTGCTTCTGCCTATTTATTTTTAACCTGTAGGGCATCAATTTGTGAAGCAAAAGAGCTTAACATTTCAGTTTTAAATTCTTCAAGAAAATTTCCTATTTTGGCTCGTGTTGCTCCTCCACTTGCTGATTTCTGGACTCTTGAGTATATGTTGTCCCTGCTTCTAGATCTGCTTGCTACTCCTCTGGAACATCTCATACAGAGATTGATAATCTCATCAAATGGTTCTTTGGAGATATCCCCTTTTCCAAGCATATTTAGCATATCCAGGCAGTCATCTCGTACCCCTTTTAGCAGTATTGTCTTCAGAATATCCTTACTCATAGTTAGATGATCTGATCGCTGAAGATTATATTGCAGTCTCTCTACAAATTCCTCCAGATTCTCGTCTTCTTTCTGGACCATTTTAAAAAATTATTCCTTCCTTTCTCTTGTTCGACAGTAATCCTGATATTTGGTCAGAAAACTTTCTTTCATCTGATCCCACGTAGTGATTACCTGAGCCCCTAAGCTCATAAACCATCTTAACGCGTTCCCTTTCAGTGTTGCTGGAAACAGTTTTAATTTCTGAGTAGGAGTTACATAATCATAACTCCTACACAGTATATCAAATTCAAAGAGGAATTCATCAAGATCTTCAGAGGATAACCCATGAAAATTAGGTAATGTTGCAAGTGGAATATTCTTCATAGGGATTGCTCCTCTTGGGAGATCCCCAATATGAAATTCCAGGGTGGAGAGTGAATTTTCCCCCCTTCCTTCTGCTCTGTTATCCTCCATTGGTCTTTTCCCTGAATCACTTGCCCTGTCTTCAGTATCTTCTGTTTCTTCAGGTTCTTCTACTGGTTCCTCAACGTGCTCTGGTGTTTCCAGCTTCCTTTCAGGTCCTATTACTTCCTCCGTCTGGTGATCTGTTTGGGAGGAATACTGGATTTAAGGCCTTCGGGAACTTGTTCTCTAGGATGTCTCGGCCTTTGAAATGATCTCGTCAATGAAAGTTTTTCTTCCTCCTCCTGTGCCCTTACCGCCTGTGAAGTTAGCTTTCTTGCATCCTCTCATGCACCTGTTATTCTAAAGGAAAAACATTAATGCCTTTAAAATCTTTTAGTTGCCTTCCCCGGCAACGACGCCAAAATGTTGGCAGCTCGAATTGTTTATTGATTAAACAGTCGAGTACCACATTAAATTGTCAACCCAGGAAAGTCCTTTTGTTTCAAAGATGACCTCGTACTATATGCACTTAATTCTAAAAGCATTAAAGGCTGTAGTATAAACAGATCTACTTCCTATCAAACCCTTACTCTGTGTTACAGCAGTTATAAGCTATTGTAGAGATGAAATGAAATTAATTAATGGTAACAAATCTATAGAAAGAAATGATGGCCGTTTGTAACAGAGGACCAGGACCCTGTCCTCAGAATAAGGATGTTCAGCACTTGCCTCTGTGACCAGTTTGCAAATACACACTGAAAATCCTAATCACTGGTGACACACTCTCACAGCGCCAATCGATCAAGGAAACAGAGTATCAACAAAAAAAGGAAATATTGGAAGCAAGGCTAGAAATGTACAGAAATCACACACACACTTAACAGAAAAGAAATGGGTGAATCTTGTGAAGAAGGTGGGCCCTGTCCCTCTCACAAGATTCCCCTGAACACAAATGCTAAGTTAAAATGCTCAGAACAGTGCTTTATTCATCTGACAAAATGTCCAATTACAATAAAAATTCATACTTGCTCTGCACTACAATACTGTCGTTATAACTCGCCCCCCTCTCTCAACTGTAGATGTCTCCTCTTTATAGAGGAGACATCTATTACAATAGATTGTCATTATTCATTCAGTTTGATCCTTTTGTACAAAAATAGGAAATCAATTCCTGTTACAGCATGCTGTTACAACAGTGTATATCTTTGTCATCCTTTGTTTAGTCGAATCCTTCCACTGTTGCAAAACTGGTAGTCTTCGTCTATCTCCTTGGGGTCCTTGTACTATCCTTGGTTGTTCTGTTGTTGTTGTCGATTTGATAAATCTCAACTGTTCCTTGAAGTTCTCATGATGTTCCTAGTGTTCCAGCATCTATGACTAAGTTTTGTTGATCGTGTTATATCAGCATCTGCCAAGTATAGCTCTGCCAGCTTCAGACAGTTACTGCCCTGCTCGAAAATTGTTGTTTCATCCTTTGCAAATTAAGACTTTACCCGCTTTAGTCAGTTGTTGTTTTTGGTGTTATAGCAACTGCACAGTTGCTGTTTCTGGTGTTGCAGCAACTGTGAATTATAATTCTGCGGACTTCGAACAGTTCCAACAATTGTCAGGGACTTAGTCAATTTCCAAATATTAATTATAAAGATAACATGAATATGTGTTGAATAATTAAACATATAGAAAATGAGGAGAGTTACTTCATACCTTGGAATAATGAGGTCAAAATTTTATCAAGGGTTTCAACTTATGGACTAAAAAGGGTAACATTATGACAAAATATAAGGCCAAAAGTAGACAATATGGAGTCCTAACATCTAGCAGGCTCAAGGCAAGCTCTCAAATATTCGTCTTATCATTTGTTAGATCCAGAACCTACTGTTGTAACAGTTACAGTTATTCGTCTTTCTTCTTCATAGCTTCCTTATGCCTCCGCTCATCCCATTCTCTCTCCCATTCTTCCTTTAACCATTTCTCCCTAAGTGAATCCATCATCTTCTTATGTGCCTTGAGCGAGATCATTCCCTCTTGCAGAGAGAGTGCATGTTGTTTCCATTTCTATAACTCTAATATCAACAACATTCTTTTAGAACACCATCCTTCATCAAGATCCAATGTTCTCCCATAGGCACTAACAATTGAAGGTGTAACAACTTCTCGAGGTTGAAACTGCTACATTTCAGTTGTTGGTTCTTGTGTAATAGCAGCGTCATCAATGAGTTCTTGTGTAACAACTTATTTTTCTCTTTGGTTAGCTTTCACTTCCACTGTTGGTTCTTGTGTAACAACAGTGTCATCCACAGGTTTTTATGTATCATTTTTCTCTTGGTTAGCTTCTGTTTACACTGCTGGTTCTTGTGTAACAACAGTGTCAACCACAGGTTCATGTATATAAGCTTCTTCTTTTTCCCCTTGGTTAGATTTTGTTTCCATTATTGGTTCTTGTGTAACAACAGTGTCAACCAAGGGTTCCTGTGTATCAGCTACTAAATTACTCTTCGTAGAATTCTTCGTCTTAGCTATTGGTTCTTGTGTAATAGCAACGTCTTCAAAGGGTTTTTGTGTGTTAGCTTCCCAGGACTTAGTTTGTGTTTCCCTCGAAATGGTGTCTACTGCACAGACTCTATACCCTGCTGCCACTAGCTCCTTAGCACAGGCCATGCATACAACACTCGGAACATTTTCCTCCCGAACCCTATCTATAGCCTCAGCCAAAGTATCTAACCCAAGGGCCCTTGCCTCTACCTTATAATCTGCTAACTGCTTCCTTAGCTTTTCATTTTCTCTTTCTAAACTTTCAGTTTTATTCCACAAGGATTGGGTCTCGTTCTTACCTAGTGAGGAAGGTTCCTCCAGCCAAGCTTGCTCTTCATCTTCCTACCTTGCTGCCTCCTTGTTCTTCTTAGACATGGGTGGGGACTATAGATGCCCACTAACCCTTATTCTCTGTTTCGGCCGCTTATCACCAATTTCCTTTTAAATTGATCTCTTTCCAGCCCTTACTTTCGAGGGCTGGGGCTGCTCCTTGGTTTCCGCCAGATCTTCCTCAGACGTCCCAGCTTGCTTCTTGCGGGTAGTCCTAGCCTTCTTTCCCATGAATTTATCCCAGCTCCTACCCTAATGACTTAGGGAATCTAGCACAATTAGCTTGATGAGATCGTGGTTTGTGATGCAAGTCTCTTGATGCGCAGCTGTCTTCACGGTCATGTCCATATGCTTGATATTTTCCAGCAAAAAGTATGGGAGGTTTATCATCTGTCGATGTCAGAGATAGTTTAGCAACAAGAAGTGGTAATTGAAAACTATTGTTTCCCTTCTCTCACAGGTGATATACTTGATGAGGTAAAGGGCGACTTCGGCCCATGGCTGGGGAAGTGACAACCTGTCAATCCCTCTTCCTTTCTTTACCAACCGTTCCTCCCCTTGGAGAAAATCCTCCCTCAAGGAGGGGCCTTTAATTTTTCTATTAAGCCACCTTTTACCCTTTGTTGGTAATGTTGTCACACAAGAAATTACCTCTTTTGTAACTTCCAACTTTAATCCCCTAACCTCTATTTGATTCATCCTTAAATTCTTAGCGAATTCCATAGCAATTTCCCCGTCTGATCCTTCCAGCCTTTGGAAAAACTCAAACCAACCTGCATCTTTAAAAATTTGGCATGCTTCGGGGCAGTTTTCCAATGCCTTTGTTGATCTTGGTTCATGTTGAATTGTTGCCCCACCCATTTCTACATTTTTTCAATGTTGTTCTTCTCCCTTTTCTTCCTTGAGAAATTCTGAAGCGGTCGGCACAATGCTTAGTTGTTCTAGCTCTGCAAAGTGTTCTCCTCCACTTTTGTCTGAGAGCTCTGAATGAGGATGCAAAGCTTCAACAGTGGGTAAATGTAAGGGTGACGTAGGAAAGAATTTCAAATTAGGATTTGAAATCAGGATTCGTACTACGCAATAACGTTTCCTTATTAGTGCTAAGTTATGGAAGGCCTAGTTTGAGGTGCAATTCCCTTTTTCGGCATGATCGTTCATTAAATGATAATCATACTTTGGTTTCGGTTTTTAAATGCTCACAGGTCATGCAAAGTTCATTTCATCGTGTAATTCATCCCCACCCCCAGCTTAAATGTGACGGCCGACTTCTACTGTCAAAAGGGATTTCGCATTAGATTGCCATAATTACTAAATAAAAGAGGATAGAAATATTACTATTTCATGATGTACCTGGTGTGATGTGGAGAGAATACATTGGTGACGAGGTGAACGAATTTAATTCTGGTGGTCAAGGTAATTGCTCCCGAATCATGGTGATGCGTGTTGTGTATCACAATAAATAATTTACTTGGATTATTTCTAGAATTCGTCGGCTGTTATAGATGTAATAGCCAAGACGACTACTATGTATTATTGGTTTCCAAAAAATATAAAAGTAAAGAACTAAAAAAGTCGTGTAACAAAATTGTTGTAAGATATGCCTGAAATAAAAAAATGTTGTTTCAGAGTGTGTAACAGTCGCCACAGAGTGGTTTTCAATTGTTACAGAAATTGTATGTCTGCGTCCGAAAGAGGTTTTCACAACCAGATTACTTTATTTTCTTATTTTTATTTTTATTTTCTTATTATTTTCTTATTTTTTTATTTTTTTAGTAGGTATAACAGTAACCAATAGAGGTTAGTTTTCAATTGTTACACTTATTGAAAAATTATAATTTTGGCAGCACAGGGGGGTTTTCCCCTACTCCTGTAATCTGAAGATCCGAATTCATGACAATGTTAACAAATGAATCCCTTGAAGTAGGTTTGTGATATAACTAAAGACGGTGCCCATTTGCAAGCAATGTTGTCCTCGTACTATCAATGGTAACCAAATTCACAGTCCCATTGTCAAAGACAGCATCTACCTCATAGGGACCTAGCCATCTAGTGCAAAGCTTACCCTTGAAGTCCTTGAATCTTGAATCATATAAGAGAGCCCAATCTCCTTTTTGAAACTTCTTCTTCTTGATGAACCTGTCATGCCACTTAGCCCTCTGTTGTTGGATAATATTTGTTTGTTGGATAGCAACCAGTCATTTCTCCTCCAATTCATTGAGCTAGTTCAACATTTTCTTTTGTGCTATAGCCAGATCCAAATTCACCTGCAATTCTCTTCTCAATGTCTTGATTTCGAACTCAATAGGGAATAAGGGATTTTTACCGTACACAAGTTCATATGGTGAGAACCCTGTAGTGTTTGTCCACATAGTTCTATATCCCCACAACACTTCTGGAAGTTTATCAGCCCAATTTCTTCAATGACTAGCCACGGTCTTGGTAAGAATACCCTCAATGACTTTGTTGGTGCTTTCCACTTGGCCATTCTCTTGTGGGTGATAAGGTGTTGTGATTCTATGATGGATTTTATATTTTCAACCAACTTTTGGATCATATGGGATGCAAACTAGGGCCCTCCATCCGTCATTTTCCCCTTAGGTATCCCAAAATGAACAAAGATGTCTTCAAACAAGAAGTCTGAAATAGCCTGCTTCGTGGCTCTAGTTAGTGCTTCCGCCTCAACCCATTTTGTCACATAGTCAGTGCAGACCAAGATGTAGGATTTCTATCTAGATGAAGGATTAATTGGTCCCACAAAATCCAAGGCCCATTTCTCAAAAGGTTCTAAGACTATTCGAGGTTGTAACGACATATGATTTGATTGCAGCGGTTGGCCCATCCTTTGGAAACTAACACATCCTTTCATGAACTTCTTGGCATCCCGAAATATGGTTGACCAATAATATCTTGTTGAAAGGATTTTGTATCTTGTCCACTTGTCTATGAAGTTCCCTCCACAAGGTTCCTCGTGACAAGCCTTAAGGATGTCAAAGATCTCATCTTCCCTAACACAACGTCTAATCTAAAAATATGGTCCAGTGTGATAGAGATTCCCATCTATCTAGGTATAGGTAGCACTCTGTTGTATGATCTTTCTATTTTCCTTGGAGAACAAGTATTGTGGAAACTTCCCTGCAGCAAGATAATTGGCTATATCTGCATACCATGGTGAGTAATTCAAAATAGTAAATAGATACTCATCGAGGAAAGAATCCTCGGTAGGAATGTAATTGTCATGAATAGTTAACCTAGAAAGTAAATCAGCTACTACATTATCTTTTCTAGGTTTATCTACAATTGTGATATCAAATTCCTATAACAGCAATAACCAGCGTGTAATTCTACCATTGGTAATTGGCTTATTCATTAAAAAACGAATGGTAGAGTGGTCAGTGTGTACAAATAATTGATACCCAGTGATATAATGTCGAAACTTATTGATGGAATGCACTACTACTAAGAATTCCTTCTCAGTCACTATGTAATTGAGCTCAGTGGGAGTCAAATTCTTGCTTATGTAATAAATAGCATAAGGTTTCCTATCCTCCAGTTGGCCCAAAACAACACCTATAGAAATATTAGATCATTTGCACCTATGTGAAACGGTAGTTCCCAATTAGGTCCACGTAAAATCGGAGCTGCTGATACACAACATTTCAGCTTCAAAAAGGCCTGCTCACACTTTCCTATCCACAAAAATTATACGTCTTTCATAAGTTAAAAAAACAATGGCCATGCAATTTTTGAAAAATTATCTACAAACCTTCTATAATACCCTGCATGTCCCAGGAAACTACGTACCTCTTTTTGCATCTTGGGAGTTGGAATTTTCATAATTACCTCTATTTTAGTAGGGTCTAACTTGATCCCGTTAGCAGAAATGTAGTGTCCTAGCACGATCCCTTCAGTCATCATCATGTGACATTTTCCACTGCTCAAAGCAACATTATTCTGTATGCAACGTTCCGACACTTTTTCTAAATTAGCTAACGTTGTTTCAAAAGCATCACCATAAGGTGTAAAATCATCCATGAATATTTCAAGGCAGTCATTTAAAAAATCAAAAAAAATTCCCAGAATTGCCCTCAGAAAAGTTGTTGGCGCATTACAGAGTCCAAAAGGGAGTACTTTGTATGCGAAAGTTCCCCAAGGGCAAGTAAAGGTTGTTTTATCCTGATCCTTTGGGGCAATCTGTATCTAGTTGTAGCCACTAAACCCATCTAAAAATGAAAAAAAACTTTTTCCCAAAAAGGGTGTCAAGGACTTGATTTATAAATGGTAAAGGAAAATGGTCCTTTTGAGTGGCCTTATTGAGTTCTTTGTAATCCAAACAGACTCTCCACTTGTCATTCTTCTTAGGGATAATGAAAAGCGAAGGCACCCACTATCTATCAGATATCGGATAAATAAAGTTAGCACTCAGGAGTTTTTGTAATTCATCTTTCACTACCTCCTTCATGTTGAAAATAGCAACAAGAAATGGTAAATATAGAAGTGTTAAATTTAGTACTTCTATAAATAGCATTTTGAGATACCTTCCTATTTTAGTTATTCCCTGAACTAAAATAGAGAAGTAAAAATTCCAATTTGATCTTAGCAGTTGTTTGTAAAATAATTAATTAATTCACCATGAGTTAATTAGTTGTAGAAAATCAAACATGAACTCCCCACATGCAACAGTTTCTCCATTAATTGAGGAATTTATCCATCAGTTAAAGAGATAAGGATGAGTTGTAATATTGAGTTGTAATTAGTTGGCTCGGTTAACTGAGTCAAGTCCAGTTAGATTAATTCAAACAATTTTTTGAATTAATTGTGAGTTCAATTAGTTAATGCATGCATGCATGTAACTGCTGCACTTCAAATAAATAAATATTATCTCATAAATAACTCATGCATGTCAGTTCAGATAGAGACCCAGTTGAGATCAAATGGAGGGACAGTGTACTATCAGTTGCTAGAATATTCCATTGTGAATATCCCTTGCATGCAGAAGGAATTCTTTCCTTGAGGATTGTGCAGTTACTTCTTCAGTTTTTGTGAGTGTGATGTGGCCAATTCACACATGTGGCAACACTGGACCCCAAGAAAAACTGCACAAGGAAATAGGAGGCTTGGAGGGCTTGAGGAGGATATATAATGTGTCTATTCAGTCTGTGAGTTGTATTGTTTGATTGCAGAGAGAGCAGAATAGCTTGAGAGTTGATTCCTTTTGTAACTTGAACATATTTCCACTTGTATGATAATACAGAGATTGGGGTTTTAGGCTGAGGATTTCCTCGGGTTATTTCTTCTGTGTTATGTGGATTGATTTCTCATTCTCAGTTATATGTGTTCTCATTGATCTTTCTCTATTCGATTAAGCTTCCGAAAAGTTTGTTGTAGAAGTAGATCTTGTATTTTGCTTTAGTCTATTGCATAATCTGTTGATCTACAGTGGGAATTTCTACATGGTATCAGAGTAAAGGTGATCAAGGTGAAGAACATATCAAACAAGGGAGAAGTTCAAAGTTTCAAGTTCTCGAATATAGAAATCGAGTTCTTATCACATCTCAATTTCACCAATGGCATTCAGCGGTTTAAGACTCGAGTATGCCCTTGATGGCAACTCGAATTATATAGCCTGGAAGGATCACATGGAAGCAGTATTATAGGATAACGGTCTAAAGGACTTCATTGATTAAGAAGTCCCCAAGCTGACTGATGCTACTCAATTGGCGGAATGGAAGAAATGTGAGTCTTGCACTCCTCGATCTTCCTCAGAGCTGGCATAGCTACCAAGACTCGGTTAATGGAAGAGAAAAACTACCAGATTGGGAACGAGTTTGATCGGATCTGATGCAGGAGGAAATAAGAAGAAGCACCAAAGATGGATCCTCATCGAAGCAAGATGATGAGGAAAATCTAGCCTTAGCGAATAAGGCGAGGAAAGGGAAAGGGAAGGCGTCCCATCCCAAATCCGATTCTTCCCACGGTGGGAAGAAGTTTGAAAAATCGAAAATGTGATGCTTTCATTGTCATGAAGTGGGCTATTATGTTACAAATTGTCCATAGAAGAAATCCAAGAAGGGATCCTCGAAGGGATTTGATGTTGAGGCATTGGCCTCACAGTTTGAGTTGGATTTCTCTCTTATCACATGCATGGTTTCATCCATGGTGGGATGTGTGTGGTACCTGGACAGTGGAGCTTCATTCCACATGTCAGGTGACAAGAATCTTTTCAGTACCTTGGAGGAGAAGGATCTCCAGATGTGGATCGAGATGGGCGATGATGGAAAGTATCGTGTTTCAGGTGAAGGTATAGTTGTGTTTTAGAGGGAGCATGGAGCTCCCCTTACCTTGACTAATGTAAAGTATGTACCAAGTCTGAAGAAGAATCTTGTGTATATCGCTATGCTAGAAGATAAAGGCTATGATGTAGTCTTTAGTAAAGGAAAGGTATTCCTAAGGCATATCAGTATTGGACAAACAAAGTGAATTGGGATTCGAGTAAAGAATCTCTACAAGTTGTAGGTAGAAGACTATGCTACATTGAGTTCCAAAGATGAGATGGTGCAGAGCCAAGATGTTGGCGAGCTATGGCATAGAAGACTAGGCCACTTGCACCATGGAGCCCTGAAGATCATGCAGCAAATTTCTATCAGATTACCCAAGGGAAAACTTGAGTAGACGAATACATGCAAAGGTTGTACCTTGGGTAAGTATGTGAAATATTCTTTTCCGAATCAAGATAGTAGAGCTGGAGCAATCCTGGAGCGAGTTCACTCAGATGTTTGTGGACCATTCTCTACAGCCTCCACCACTAAACAAAGGTACTATGTTATTTTTATTGATGATTTTTCTCGTAGATGCTGGATCTACTTTATGAAAAAGAAGGATCAGACCTTCTTGAGGTTTTGTGAGTTTAAAGCTTTGGCAGAGAAAGAATCTGGAAAGAAAATAAAAGCCTTGCATAGCGACAATGGTGGAGAGTATGTCTCCCAACAGTTTAAAGACTTATGCACTGCAGAAGGAATTAAACGGGAATTTACAGCACCCCATAACCCACAGCAGAAAGGGGTGGCTGAAAGGAAGAACAAATCAATTGTGGGAGCAGCTTGAGCGATGTTGCATGACCAAAGCCTACCACTGCATTTGTGGGCTGAGGCATGCAATACAGCAGTATAATTGTAGAACAAAATCCCACACCGTATACTGGGAATGAAGACACCTATGGAGGCCATTTCCAAGAAGCGACCAGATGTGAGTCACTTCCGAATCTTTGGATCATCATTCTACTGTCATGTGACCAAAGATGCCCAAAAGAAGCTGGATCCAACAACTGAGTTGGGAATACTTGTGGGGTACATGGATACACCACACAACTATCGAGTGTACCTACCTACCAGTCAGAGGACAGTGGTATGCAGGGATTTGAAGTTCGATGAGCAGAAAACCATGTGATTATCACTTGATAGGGAGCTCAAGTTGCATGCAGAGGAGGAACTTTCAGTTCCTAAGGAGGGGGAGCCTCAGATTGATGTGGAGCAGCCGCATGTAGAGGATCCGGGAGTGGATACATCCACTCATGTTGAGACTTCTAGAGATGGGCGAAAACACTCAAGGGAAGCTGACAAGTTGGTGTTGGATGCACGGGAGAATGTGGGACAACCATCTTCTCAACGCAGACAGAGGAGGTCACCTGAGCGGTACACTGGGTAAATGGCCCTAGTTGGGGAGTGTGTAGATACTGAACCTTCTTCATTCAAGGAGGCAATGCAAAAACCAGTCTGGGTTGATGCAATGGTAGAGGAGTACGACTCTATCATTCGGAACAGTGTGTGGGATGCTGTCCCAAGACCTCAGGGTAAGTCAGTGGTAAGTTCCAGGTGGCTTTACAAAGTAAAGTAGGATACCTTCCTATTTTAGTTAGTCCCTAAACTAAAATAGAGAAGTAAAAATTCGAATTTGATCTTAGTAGTTGTTTGTAAAATAATTAATTAATTCACCACGAGTTAATTAGTTGTATAAAATCAAACATGAAGTCTATGTGGGGACATGCAACAATTTCTCCATTAATTGAGAAATTTATCCATCAGTTAAAGAGATAAGAATGAGTTGTAATATTGAGCTGTAATTAGTTGGCTCAGTTAACTGAGTCAAGTCCAGTTAGATTAATTCAAACAGTTTGTTGAATTAATTGTGAGTTCAGTTAGTTAATGCATGCATGCATGTAACTGTTGCACTTCAGAAAACTGAATATTATCTCATAAATAACCCATGCATTTCAGTTCATACAGAGACCCAGTTGAGTTCAAATGGAGGGACAGTGTACTATCAGTTGCTATAATATTCCATTGTGAATATCCCTTGCATGCAGAAGGAATTCTTTCCTTGAGGATTACGCAGTTACTTCTTCAGTTTTTGTGAGTGTGATGAGGCCAATTCACACATGTGGCATCACTGGACCCCAAGAAAAATTGTTCAAGGAAATAGGAGGCTTGGAGGGATTGAGGAGGACATATACTGTGTCTATTCAGTCTGTGAGTTGTATTGTTTGATTGCAGAGAGAGCAGGATAGCTTGAGAGCTGATTCCTTTGTAACTTGAACATATTTCCACTTGTATGATAATACAGAGATTGGGGTTTTAGGCTGAGGCTTTCCCCGGGTCATTTCTTCTGTGTTATGTGTGATTGATTTCTCATTCTCAGTTATATGTGTTCTCATTGATCTTTCTCTATTCAATTAAGCTTCCGCAAAGTTTGTTGTAGAAGTAGATCTTGTATTTTGCTTTATTCTATTGCATAATATGTTGATCTACAGTGGGAATTTCTACACTTCAGTGCAAAGTTCATGCGGTGTTGCGGTTGTCTAATTGGTTTGCAGCCATATTTCAAATAAATATGGTGAGTGCACAGGTTGGGATGAATCCCTTTCATATCCATATAGTCCCATGCAAATACCTTATTGTATTTCTATAACAGCTGTAATAGGGATTTGTTTTTCTCAGCAGTTAGTGTTGGGGTTAATGTTCAGATACTTTCCTGGTTCTATTTCGATTAGATTGTTATCAGTATGTGGAGTGGTTCTCATTTGTTCAAATTTTATATCTTCTACCTCCTCTTCCTCCTTTGAATTTTCAATATAAGTGACAGAAAGTGAGTTACTGATAAAGCCATTAATGATATCATCTTTTGTCTCATCCTTGAAATATTGGGCTTTCCCAAAGTGAGGAGCGGTAGGGAAAGATCTTATTCGGGTTCAAATTCATCCCACCAGGGATTGTTCAAATCCATATTTTGTTTTGAGGGGTAAATATTAAGGTTCTTTGTATCCTGACCATCTTAAATCATCAAAGATCTGGATCTGCATCTGTAGTGGCCAATCAGGGTCTCCCTAGAATCAAAGGATGTCCCCCCAGGTTGGATTTGGTTTGTAAGATAAGAAAGTTAACCAAATACCTCTAGGAAGCTATTGTGATTACTATGTCTTCTAATACCCCCTTGGGTTTAACACAAGACATATCTGCTAATTCAAGTACAGTAGGCATATGTCTAAGCCCATGTAGCCCCAGGGTAGTAAAGAGGTCCTTTGCAATCACCTTAATGGCCACCCCAAGATCAATCAATGTATTAGTTATGGGCTGGTCATTAATATAGACAGTAATCATAGGGTTTCCTGGATCATTATACTTGGTTCAAAGAGGCTGAGCAGTCATTAATTGGACAATTTCCCCATCATGTGTATGGTAGCAGGGTCCTTAGGCTTCCTTCCAAGTTTCTTAATGTACAGATCTCGTACTACTTTAGCATAAATAGGTACTTCTTTAAGAGCTTACAGCATAGGAATTCGTATGTGAAGGTTTTGCAACTCCATAAGGAAATCAGATTAGGGTTGTGAGGTCATTCCAATCTTAGTTAATCTTTGAGGATACAGAGGATCCTGAGTCATAACAGTCGAATCAACTGCTACAGGTGTATTAGCCTTACTCGAGTTGGATGTTATAGGAGTAACAATTCTTCTCTAGTTGGTTGTTACACACATAACAATTTTCTCTATATCAATTGTTCCAGGTGTAACAACTGCCTCAAGATCTACTATACCTCCTCTGGAAGGTTCACATTCCTCCTCGATAATGATAGGGGAGTGGTTTGGTTTAATTACCTTACCTGACTATATTTGATTTCATTAAGTCCAACGAGAGTGATAAGGTAAGCCTGGAAGGTAGTTGGAGCCTGTATGCTCTGGGCTACTTTATTATTCGGGTTAGGGTTTGGTTACACAAGTAGTTGGGGTTGCACAAGCAGTGTAGGGACAGGAGTTTGGAAAGGGGGAAATTGTAGCTGTTACAGCATTAGTAATCCAGATGGGATTGTACTTTGGGCATTCACCCTCTAGTTCTGATTCCAAGGATATGGTTGAGATGGAGGATATTGAATAGATGGAGAGGGGGACCACTGGTTCCAGGGTGAAGGAAATTATGCTAGAGAAGGAGAAGAGTATTTCCATAAATATTGTTGAGCGTTATATGCATTATTCCATGAATTAAAAGAAGAAAAATCTTGGGACATACCTAGAGGCCATGGCTATCATGGTCTCCTGGGTGCGATGAAATAAGAGGACTGAACTTCTTCACTCGATTCTCTGAGTAATGCTTTGAGTCTGGGAAGCTCCAGACATTGTCCTATAGAATGTTCTAGCTCACAAATATTGCACAAGCTGATGCTATTCATTTCACACTCCCTCAAGGATGTTTCTTCCGACAATTCGGACAGAACACAAGTAGAGGTGTATTATCTTGTCCTTTTGTCTTCTTGATCTGTGTTGTCGTTATCTAGGCAAATAGAGTACTGAGGATGTCAGTTTTGAAATTTTCAAATAGATTCCTGATCTCTACTCTGGTTACTCCTCCACTTATAGATTTTTCTATTCGGGCATAGGCATCTCGAATTGTGCTTCTTCCCTTCAACGATCCTCTAGAGAATCTTAGACAAAGCTTTATAATTTTGGTGAATGGTTCTTGAGATATGCCCCTTTTCCCTAGTAGATTCAGGGTATCAAGGGAGTCATCCCTCATTCCTCTTATAAATATGGTCTTCAAGATATCATTATCTAATCACTATGTTTAGACCTCTGCAAATTATAATGAAACTGCTCCACGTAGTCTTCTAGGCTCTCATCCTCCTTTTGTGTCATCCTGAATACTTCAACTCTTAAGTCCCTAGTTCTGCAATAGTCTTGATACTTTGATAAAAATGTCTCCTTCATTTCACTCCATGTTCAAATAGAAGCAAAGCCTAACCCCATGAACCATCTTAGGGCTTCTCCTTTTAGAGTAGCATGAAATAATTTTAATTTCTAAGAATCTGAAACATAGTCATAACTCCCGCATAAGACATCAAATTCAAATAAGAAGGTGTCAGGGTCTTCTATAGTCATTCCCTGAAAAGATGGTAAGGATGGTAAAGGAATATTTTTCATGGGAGACTCGCCTTTGATATCCCCAATTGGGAACTCAAAGGTGGTGATAGTAGCAATTGTCTTAGTTTTGTTGTTATTTTTGTCCCCCATTGTTAACCCTTCTAATCCTTCTTGTAACGGACATTCTTCAAACTATTCTTGTGATTGTCTTGCAGGCAAAATTGGTAGCTTAGGCAACTTCAGGGCTAGATGTTTCACTGCACTACCTGAATATGGATATTGATAAACCAATAGGTGCTCTCTTGTTTCAGGTTTTTGATGTCCCCCTTCATTTTCCCCTTGTCCCTCAGTCCTAAGGTTCTGGTTACTAGCTTCCCCCTATTGCTCCTGAATCATATGCTTAATCTTGGGAGTGTTTTCACTAGCTTTAGAATGGTATGGTCCTGAGACAAAGGAATCAGAGGTATCTGTCCTTGTTACAGGAGTAACAGCTTTTTGTGGCCCTATTTTCCTTGTGTCCTTTTGAGAACTTGACTTTTCTTTTTCTGTGTTTGAGATCAGTTCACGGATAAATGTTTTCCTTCCCAAATCTACACTCTTCCTTTCCTTTTTGCGACATGTTTTTCCTATGACTAATTAGAGTGGCAGGGTATTTTTGGTATTTTTATAATTCCTACAATTGCACACATGGACCCTATGTGTATTAATCCACACCCTAAATGTCTCAGTCTTCGACAGTGGTGAGCCTGCCCAGGTATGTTAGAGCGATGTGCAGGTTCTTACCTCTCGTCTTATCGCCAACAACTGAAGAGTTGAAGACACGCTTAAGAAAACACCAAAATGCCACACCCTAAGTGCCCTAGTGATCACAACAGTGAGCCTGCCCAATTTTATTAGAGCGATGTGTAGGTTCTTACCTCTCGTCTTACCGCCTAGTGAGTGTGGACTAGGAACACTCTATCATCAAACAAATAACTTGGTTGACTGTATCAACAACTTCCATCCCTGACAACAGTGCCAAAATGTAGTGTTGTTTTAATCAATCCTGATTAACCAAGACTGCAACCATTTAATTGTCAACCCAGGGTAGGTCTGTTATTTCAATAGAGTTTGCACTATCTGTGTTGATACATTACAACCAAGAATGAAAATAGAAAATAGTAAATAATATCATTGAATCAATTGTATAAATTAAATCATTTATGCAGAAATTAAAACACTCTACAGAAATGAAATCACACTTTACGATTACCAGAGCAAAGGTGCACCACCCACTGTACTAATAACTACACCATCTAGTCAACTACCATACTACTAATCAAATTGGTGTAACAGCATAACATAATTCTAGAATTAAAGAAGATATATTCTACAAATTATACAGCGACAATAGAAAACCATACATACAATAAAATAAAGAAACAATAATATACAACTACTCTACTGCTGCAGTCCCTGCTAAAGAGGAGGGCCCTTCCTCCCTAGCAGGGGCGTAGGAATGAACACAAAATTAGTTAAAGAATCAACTTAGAAACAACAACAGCATCACCGCAGTGTCTTTGATATTAAAAACAATTAAAAGTTACAAGATAAAAATAACAGTGCTCTCTATGACGTCCCCCATACATGAGAGATTAAGTTTCTCTTATAGTTTTTACATACCCAAAATCAAGAATAGGTCAATCATGAGAATCCCACGATTCTCATGCTGATCATAAAATAGAAATCATTATAACCAGTTCCTAAATACAAATTTTATTCAAATAAATTGGTTAAGAATCTATCACTTTCTAAATGAACAATTCAAAACTTCCAATAGTTTTTTGCATGGAATAGTACCCACGACTTTGCCAGCTATGGTGTAACAGCATCCTGTGGTCAAATGACGGTTGAGATGTAACAAAAATCACTAGGTAACAACAAGCTTGTAACGGCATCGAAGGTGTAACAACGGTAACCTGTAACAGCACGTGGTGTAACAGCAACACCTGTAACAACATACAGAGTGTAACAACAATCTGTTTCATCCTTCTCTTAGACCGATCAACATGACTGTTCATTCCATAACCTCATTCTTACAAGAAACACCTGAAAAAGAGGAGAGGATCCAAAATACTTCTCCAATGCATACCCCAATTAGCCATAAAAAAGAATATTGCATCGTTATATTCAGCAAAAATGGCAAAATAGCATGATGGAAAAATAGGTTGTTTATAATAAGGAAAAGGAAATTAACATGTAAAGTTTTCTTGGCCTGGGGAAAGAAAATATAGGAAATAGGTATAAAAACTACACCCAACAACTATCTTCTTGGCAAGATGCTTGTATTTATGAGTGATCATAGTGGATTGAGATATTTGTTTGACAAACTAAATCTGAATGTTAGGCAAGCTAGATGGTTGTCCATGATCAGTGAGTTCGATTTTCAGAACTGGTACATCAAGGGTAAGGAGAACAGGGTTAGAGACACTCTTAGCAGGAGAGTATAGGTGAATCATATAGAAGCTATGAGTTCTTATGGGACAAACTTACAAGATCATATCTTACAGGCAGGAGAGCAGGATGATAGGTACATGGAGCTTATGCACAGGTTGCAGCAGGGTACAAGTGATCAATATGTGGACTATCATCTTATAGCAGATGGTTTGGTCAAATTTAGGGATAGGATCTATGTGTCGAATGACAGTGAGCTCAAGAAGACTATCTTGCAAGAGTTTCATGAAAAAACGTATTCAGGTCACCCAGGATACCAAAAGGCATTAACAATAATGAAAACGTTTTAACTAGCCAAATTTGAAGAAGGACATGGCAAAGTTTGTGGCTAAATGTTTGGACTACTAACAGGTGAAAGCAAAATGTAAGCATCTAGGTGGACTACTACAGCCAATTCTGATTCTAGAGTGGAAATGGAAGGTTATTTCCTAGATTTCATCATAGGTTTACGGAGGAAATCTAGACAACATGATTCGATCATGGTTGTGGTGGACAGGTTGACTGAGGTAGCGCACTTCATTCTAGTGAAGTATGCTTAGTTAGCTAGTGATATGGCACAGGTATTCATTAGAGATGTAGTGAGGTTGCATGGTGTTCCAAGGAAGATTGTGTCAAACAGGGAGGCTAATTTCACTTCCAAGTTTTGGGAGGATTTATTTGCAGGTTTGGGGACAGAGTTGGCCTTTAGCACAACTTATCATCCCCAGATAGATGGAAAAATAGAGAGGGTCAACATGATATTGGAGGACATTTTGAGGATGCATGTGATGCACAGTGGAGGAAATGGGAGAAGTACTTTTCGTTGGTTGAGTTTGATTATAATAATGGTTGTTAGGAATCACTAAGGATGAGTTTGTTTGAGGAAATCTATGGGTGAAGTTGTAATACTCCCATTAGTTGGAGTGATCCAATGAATATGGTGTTGATTGTACCAAATATGTTGGCATAGATGTAACAGGAAATGTAGGTAATCAAGAAGAACCTAAAGGCAGCACAGGACAAGTAGAAAAGTTATGCATGTCGGAACAAGTTTTTTAAGGAATTTTAGGTTGGGGAATAAGCGTACTTGTGCATCAAGTTGAAGAAGAGTTCCTTGAGGATTGGATTGTGTGCCAAGCTAGCATCTTAGTTTTGTGGATCTTTCAAGATTCTTGAAAGGATTTCACCAGTAGCATATCGAATTGCACTGCCTCCGAAAGTGAAATTCCATGATGTTTTCCATGTGTCATTGCTTAAGAAGTATGTTAAAGATGTTGAACATGTGATTGATTGGTCTGTATTGCAAGCGAAGCCAGATGGAGAATTATAGCCCAAACCATAGTGTATATTTCAGATAAATATGCTCACGCTCTGGAACCAATAAATCGAGCAAGTTAAAGTGTAGTGGAAGCACTTTGGGCCCGATGAAGCTACATGGGAGATTGCGGATCAAATGCGGGCTATGTATCCTTCTCTATTCACTAGTTGGGTGAATGTTTTTGGTATGTGTTTTGGTGTTATGTTTTAGTATATCTACATATGTATATGGATGTGAATACCTCCATAAGTTGTGCTATAAATATCCAATAAGCGGTATGGGTGTCATGATGTTACGGTTTCTATGTTTTTATGTGTCATGTTGGTTTGCTTTTCAGCTGGTTAATCATTATAAATGCTACATCGAGCTAAGTGATAAAGCTCCATGGGTAGTATGTTTTTCTTATCAACAGTCTTGTTGGTTGTAGGCATCATTGAACACCGAGTACGGCGTTCCCCAAGGGGGAGGGTTCTGTAACAACCCTCGTCAAAATTCCATGTAATAAAGTTAATAAAGGAAAAATAATAACCAAGGTTATTGGACACATATTCCAAGCTGAATGGTGGGAAAAATATCCCAGTGTGGGTGTTCATTTGGTTTATTATGGTTAAGGAAATTGACAAAGGCAATGGAAAGGGATTTGGAGAGGAAAAGTGGTATTAATTGGCATTTTATTTATGAAAATAATAGAAATTAGGAGAAAAGGAAGGTGAAAGGTCACAGGTTGCATGTAAGGAGGAAAATAATGGAAAATTGAAGAAAATAGAGGCCTCATTAATAAAAAGGCTTCTGAGGATCAGTTGGTACCTTTTTGTCAGTTCAGTTTTGGAGCTCTCGCTTTCTGCTATCTCTCTCATACTCTTGGACACTTATAGAATTCTTTGAGCATTATACCATTAGATGAAGGAAACAAAAGGAACAATAGAGAAGGAAAAGGGAAGAAAATATTAAGCAAGGAAGAGCAGGTGCAAGAAACTACAGTGGGATTACTTGCAGGTATTGATTTTCATGTGTGATTTCCTTGCTAGATGTGTCATGCATGGTACATGCATGTGTGTTCTTGGTTCTATTGTTGCCATTGGCATAGGTTTTTCCAGGTGTGACAATTTCTTTAGCCTTTCCTTTCCATTTTCGGATAGCCATGATGTGGTGGGTTCTCTTGCATTTGGTTGAGATAGATTACTAGATGGATTCAAAGTTGAGTGGGGTGGTCTCAGGATTATTCAAAAGGCCTAGGAATACTGGGATGGGATACACGGTAAAATATGAATGTGAACACTTCGATTGAGCCTAGGAATCCCTTGACCGGTAATGGCGGGATAGACAGTAAAGTCGAGAGGTTGAGATGGAAAAATTCATCATGTTTTAGGTGGAGATATCTAGAGGCATCCATGATTGTTTAGGGCCTAGTGATCCCATGGGGATTGCGGTAAATACTGGTTCTATCGATGAGGGTTGAGGTGGTTTGGCCTCGGGAAACTCTAGTTGGTTTTGTTGTGAGTCCCACATTCATGCTTGGAATATGGCACGGGGGTGATTGGATGAAAGAAATATTTGGTTCAGCCAATCTATGGTCGGGTGGTTCGTGGAAGTCCCATACCTGGTTGGCTTATGCATTCATTAATAAGACATATTTCTCATTGGTATTTCATGTGGAAATGTATTGGTTCATCTGCGATTCTTATGGATGTTATATCCTTGTTATTTATGTTGGTTATATGATGGTTATGAGTATGTTTTATGACATAAAGATGTATGGATCTCATCATGTTTTGATTTGCAAATGAATTTACAATGAATATATGACCTAATAGTTGATAATGTAGTTATTGTGATAACGCTTCAATTCTTCTTTACGAATCTCACATAAGTATGAGACCCCTTTGATCATATCTATTGTTATGAACTGCAGATTACATATTTGTGACATGTCTGACGAGATGTATGTCATGGCTAGTAGGGGTTAGATCAATTATTTGTACCAATGATTGGATTAGTAGCCTTATATCATTTTTATTTATGATTTCTAAAAGTTTCATGAAATTTATGGGAAGTGCCCTGAGTCCCGGCCCTAAAAAAGTGGCACAAAATTTGGGGTCGTTGGCTCAGAACTAGCTGAAAAAGTCCACAGTGTTGGCATGCCTTGTTGTGGGAGTGACTGGAAGGCCTTAGTCACATGCATGGCTTGTCATGGGAGTGACTGAGGGTCTATATAAGTGAAATGTCAAGTTGTCTTATGGGTTGGTCACCTGGAAAGGTTGGTTGGCTCCCGAAGGTTATGTAGCATGTGTGGAAGGTCATAATGGTTTTATTTTGTCAATTCCAATTCCTTAACTACACATGGGGAGTTGAACCACCTCATAGTAGGCTCTCGTCACATGTTTACTCTGGTGGACTAGTTAACTTGGGTAAATGTGGGAGGGTGTTAGACCCATATCATTTTCAAAATGAGAAGGGGGTCAGTTGGGTTGCCAATAACCTATCAACTTCCTCTTGTTTCCCTTCTAGCACATGATGGTATATCTCAACAAGCATGAGTAGGTGATCTCTATTCGAAAGAATGTGTAGGTAGTTAGATTTCATCTCTATCAATGCCTCTTTGAGTGTCTGAAAATATGAAAGGGGAGGATCTCCTCCCAAACTACCATATGTTACTACATTCTTCCAACAATTCCCATGTATCATCAAATGCCTCATGGATGCAACAATCATGTCTTCACCTACCTTCAATTTCCTTGCCAAATGATGGGAATCATGGTAACTATCATCATGTTGCCCAAAATCATCTTCCTCTTTGTCATCTTTTATGCATAACTCTTGAGAAATAAGATCAACGTCTAAATCTTTATCATGATTAGGTGCTAACACACCTGAATCATCATAACCATCATTACTAATTGATTGGGAAACTTTATCATATGTATTATAAACTTGTATGTGATATTCACTAGTGTTATCAACCTCATATGATAGCTCTAGTGGAATATTAAAGTTTTTTTTTCAACCTCATTGCACACATCCTCAACATGAGTAGGTACATGTACTTCCAAGAAGTCATCCACCTATTTTGATTTGAATCCGTCTTCTTTCTGTTAAAAAATGTAGCAAGAAAGGCTCAATTTGACTTTAGCCTTAGTCAAATTTAGTAAATTGAATTTCCACATCAACGAGACAACTTGGAGGTAGTTAACTAGTGTGACATGGATCTTGTCACTCATTTAGATCAGTAAACTTGAGTTAGAGGGCTTGGAGTTCAGTTATGCATCTATGACTGCTAAATTTTATTAATCCAGTTTAGTTATTTTAAGTTGTATTCAATTAGCTAAACTCTAACTATTGATATAGTCGAAGGTCAGTTGTGCAGTGGGGCAATAGTCTAGCTGAGAGATCTGTCAGTTAATTGATAAAACATCCAAAAATAACTAATGCATTAAAGGAATTTGAGTTCCCCAGTTGAAGTGGATATGACAAGGTAGTGTCATAGCAGTTGTAAACTAGTTTGAGTGTAGAGGAGTTGCATCATGTCAGGTGATCCATCCTTGGGAATTGCATAATCAATTTCGAGGAAATGTAGGGGCTAATTTCCTAAGGATTTGAGCAAGGAATTAGGAGGCTTGGTGAGAAAATAATTGGATAAGTGTTGGCTAGAGTTTCTCATTGAGCAAAGAGAACAATTATTCTTTTTCACGTTGAGCTAAGAGCTGGAGCTAGAAATTGTAATAGTTTCTCTATTCAATTGATTAATGAAAAGAGGCTTGAGGGATTTTTCCAGTTGGGTTCCCCTAGAAATCATTGTGTATTTGTGGTTTTTCTTATTGCAAGTCTATGCATGTTGTTCTAAATTGTGGTTTCAATTCTACTAATCAGTAGAGTAGAATTGTATCTCTTTTTTTTTGTTATTGAAATCTTGAGTAGTTGCAATTTCTATCAAATTTCTGCATAGTATCATAGCCCTGAAATCACATTAGAACCAGTATTTCAAACTTGTCTCTGAAGAATTTTAATTTGGCAGCTTTAGTGCTAAAATTTTTCTTTAGGATTAGGAGAATGTCTTTCAACAAATGGAGATTGGAGTATGAATTAGAGGGAAACTCAAATTTCATAGCCTGGAAGGATCGAATGGAAGCAGTGCTCGATGAAAATGGTGTGTTAGAATATGTTAAAGATGACATTGAAAAACCCCAGCAGACTAATGCACAACAATTAGCCCAATGGAAGAAGGATGTTGCAAATTCCAGGAGAATTATTTTGGAAGGTGTGAGAGATCAAGTGGTCTCAAGTCTCCATAGAAAATAGGCACCATTTTCTATGTGCAAGACGCTCACTGAGCTATTCGTAAATAGCAATGACCATATAAAATTAGCCCTGAAAGACAAACTTCGAAACATTATTATGCAGAATAATGATACTATTCCACAATTGTTATAGGCGATTTTGTCACATCTGATCAATAGGACTCATAATGGGATAAATCAACATCCTATTCCCCCTTGTCATCATCTTGCACAAATCCCTAAGCATGCCTCTTCCGTTCCCCTGAGTTTATGTCTAAAACTCCATCATCTAAGCTAGTTTAGGACCAACACTCCCTAGCCTCTCATTGGACAATGTTCACCTACAGGTTTCTCCATTATGGCATGCATTGATCACTTAGAGGTTGCTCCCATTTTCACTTGCGTTGGCTCTAGAAATTTGGGAAAAAGAAAGAAATTATGGAAGCCTCCTCTTCTAGAAGCTTCAAAAAATTGTTACAACCAGTTAGCTTAGATAAAACATTCAGAGCCTATCTTACCCTACTTTGGAGTTTCCATATCTCATCCTTTGATCCCATCCTCCCATCAAAGGTGTATCTAAAACTTTAGATTGGTAATTGGATAAGAACTCCCAACTTACCCCACCCCTCTATATATTTACAGCCTTCCATATGCAAGAGGTTAGCTTTTGGATAATGATTCTACCCTTATTTTGTTGTTCTGAAAGGTTTCATTTCATGAATTTAGGGTTGTTGGGTGTGTGTTATATTCTTTCATGAAATTATTTTTTGGACCCTATATTAGGTGGGCGGACCTACCCATGGTTTTGTGCATGGTTTTCGCACATAGTTTTGGGCATGATGGTTTTCTACCCATGGTATTTTGTAGATCCGATCAAGGGAACTACATTTATGTTCTAATATAGGGTTAATGGATTGGGGTTTATGGATGCTTCGGCATGTATATATATGTATTGTAACATTGAAAGGAATATAATGAAAAACAATCTAGTAGTCCCGGTTTTGGGATCCAGGGGAATATATCTATGTATATATGTTTTATGTTTTATGCTATCACCATTGTTTGTTTTATGTTTTTAAAATTCGTATGTAGGTAATTTTTGTACGGGGTTAAAACCTACAAGGGTGAATAAAGGTGCACATTATGACAAGGAAAGGATAAGTTAGCCTAGAGGATCTCTTCTACAAGATCAACATCTATTTATGGTTTTAACTCCTTCCATTTATATTAATGCAAAGAATTATTTGTTTTCCTATATGTGATGTTGTTATTTCATGTATTTCAATACCATGTTGATATATTGAACAAAGTATTTAGATCATACTGCATAGATATCATAGTTCATTGACTTGTGTTATCTAACTATGCAGATTCTAATTTTAGAAATCAGAGCTAGAATT
The DNA here is from genome assembly GCA_000404065.3 of Pinus taeda. Classification (NCBI taxonomy): domain Eukaryota; kingdom Viridiplantae; phylum Streptophyta; class Pinopsida; order Pinales; family Pinaceae; genus Pinus; species Pinus taeda. The sequence continues at coordinate 54,142 of APFE030591596.1, read as the reverse complement.
GGAGCATTCAAGCTAAAGGAGTGAAGCGTGCGACAGATTCCAAGTAAGATTCATTCCTTAATTTATTTACTTTAAGGAAAACATTGGGTTCCTTGTCTCTTTGTTGTTTTAGGTTAGCCACCAAACCTAGGGAGATACTTTTGTCTGCAATCGTAAATCCCACATAACAACAATATCCCTCCAGGTTTACACAAGTTCGAGATGAGCTTGGAGGTGTTGGGATGAATTTTTCAAAAGATGACCTGGTGAACCTAGCTCTTCTAGGCCTTCCAAAATCCAAGCATAGCTACTAGGACTCTATGAATGGAAGGGGAAATTACCGAATTGGGAAAGGTTGTAGTCTAAATTGGTTAAAGAAGAGTTCAGGAGAAATAACAAAGATGGAACATCATCCAAAGCTAAGGATGAAGAGAATTTTTCCTTGGCTGGAAATGGGAAGAAGGGAAAAGGAAAGAAGACCCAAAGAAAACATGAATCTAGCCAAAATAATGATAAGAAAAAAGACTTGAGCAAGATTAAATTATTCCACTGCGACGAATTCAAGAACTATGCAACAAAATGTCAACAAAAGAAGTCTACCAAAAGGGCTTCAGGAGGAGCGGGAAGTGAAGCACTAGCTTCACAATTCAAACTAGACTTCAAGCTAATAACATGCATGGCCAACATTGTTATGGGGAATGTGTTGTACCTTGATTTTAGTGCCTCATTCCATATGATAGGGTGAAAGGATTCTTTTAGTAGCCTAGAGGAGAAGGATCTCCATATGCATATTGAAATGGGGGATGATGGGAGGTACAGTGCTACAGGAATTAGTATTGTCACCTTTGAGAGGGAGAAAGCCTCTCCTCTTCACGTCAAATATTATATGTGTGTACCTAGGCTAAAGATGAACTTGATCTATGTAGCAGTATTGGAGGATCATGGCTACACATAGCTACTGGGAAAATGAAGCAGACCGGGATTCGTGTGAAGAACCTATACAAACTTGAGGTGGGAGATCGCACTTCATTGAGTAGTAAGGATGAAAAAGTGCAAAGTCGAGATGTTGGAGAATTCTAGCACAAGATATTGGGTCATATACACCATGATGCTTTGAAAATCATGCAAAAAATTACCATTGGTCTCCCTAAAGGCTCCCTTGACCAACAAGATGTCTGCCAGGGTTGCACATTGGGGAAATATGTCAAATATACTTTCAATCGAAAATATATAAGAGCATATGCAATCTTGGAGTGTGTCTACTCTAATGTTTGTGGACTCTTTTCTACAGCCTCCACAACAAAAAATAAGTACTATGTTATTTTTATTCATGATTTCTCTAGAAAATGTTGGATCTTCTTCATGAGAAATAAAGATGATTTTTTCTCAAAATTTGTTGAATTCAAGGAATTGGTTGAGAAGGAGATTGGGAAGAAGGTGAAGGCTCTTAGGATAGGTAATGGAGGTGAATTTGTTTTGCATGCATTGAAGGATTTATGTGGAAAAGAAGGTATTTGAAGATAGTTGATAGCACTCCATAACCCACAACATAATGGGGTAGATGAAATGAAGAATAGGAGCATAGTCGGAGAAGCAAGGGTCATGTTTCATGATCAAGGGTTGCCATTGCATCTATGGGTATAATAATTCAACACAACAGTCTAGTTGTAGAACCGAAGTCCTCATAGAATGCTTGGCATGATCACACTAGAAGAATCTTTCTCTAGGAGAAAGCCTGACGTGTCTCATTTCATATTTTTTGGGGCTTTATTTTATTGTCACGTATCCATGGATTCATGGAAGAAACATGAGCCTAAAACAAAGTTGGTAGTTTTTATAAGATACTCTAGAACTCCACGCAATTACTAGGTGTGTTTTCCTTCATTGAGGATGAAAATTGTGAGGACAGATGTCAGGTTCGATGAGGAGAAAGCTATGAGATTCTCTCTAGAATGAGAGATGACTATCCCATTGGAGCAGGAGCTTCTAGCTCAAAAGTAAGAGCCTTAGGATGAGCTTTAGTAGTTTTTCGAGTAGCCACATGCACAAGAGTGGACAGGAAGCAGAGTGGAGGCACCCACTCAACCAAAATATTCCAGAGAGGGGAGAAAGATAAGCATAGAAGTTGATAGATTGTTGCATGATGATAGGAAGAATGTGGGATCCCCTACATCACAATGCAGACAAAGGAGGTCACCTGATAGGTACACTTGGTACATGGCTCTCATGACATAGCTCATTGAGATAGATCTTTCCTCATTTGGAGAAGTCGTTTCTCAACCTGTTTGGGTTGATTCCATGGTGGAAGAATATGAATCCATCATGAAGAATGATGTATGGGAGGTGGTGCCAAGACTAGAATGGAAATCAATGGTTGGTTCGAGATGGATATATAATATGAAGTGTTTAGTTGACGGGAGCATCGAGAAGTACAAGGCCAGATTTGTGGCCAAAGGATTCTCTTAGGTAGAGGGAGTGGACTATGAGCAAACTTTTGCACCAATTGCAAGATATTCTTCAATTAGGTCCTGATCTAGGTGGCTCCAGGAAACCTCAAAAATCAAAGTTTATTAAATTAGCACCAAGTCATAGATATTGCTGATATCTTTCCAACTATGCAAACGATGCCTCAATTCGAATCCATATGAGAAAGTATTGCAGTTTGAAGTTTGTACCAAACAGCAAAAAAGTCAAAGTCAACCTTATACCACGTGGAAGGCCATACATATGACAGCCAGCAAGCCTAGTGGGACCCAAATAGCTAATGTGGCATCCTAGTTAGAAAACCATGTGGACCCACAAGCAAATGATGTGGAAACACCACAAGTCGACACATGGCAAGTAGGTGACAAAAGTGGCATATGATGTGGACCAATGAGAACTTGCCACATGGCACCTTAAATTAGGCCCAGGTGACCTTGGCATGGTGCAAACTTCATTTTTGTCTTATTCTCATGGTTTGGGGAGTCATTACAATATGGACATAATTATACCATATATTATATGGTTTGAAATCTATATTAAAACCAAAATTGGGCTTTAAAACCATATTAAAGCAAAATTGGGGGTCCATGGGTTTTGAACCCAAAACCTCCCCAACAACAAGTAACTTAATATGACTATGCCAACCATTGTGCCAACCACACCCTTTTTCTTATTCACCCTCACACTTTACTATAAAATTCCATTCAAATGGTTCAAAGGGGACCATGGAGAATACATGAGAGATGAGGGAATAGGCATGCAAATGAAGACATGAATCTCAAGAAGATTCTAGGAATATTGTTAGAGCATATGTTAGGGAATATTTCAAATAATATTCTCTATGAGGAATCCTTAAGATTCCGTTGGGGCATAATTTTGAAGGTGTAACACCATCCTCCCACTTCTACCCAAGTAACCGGCCAACGAGCTAAACATGTGACGAGAAGTTACTATGATATGATTTGACCTCCTAAGTCACCTTATGCAAGTGGAATCGATAGAAACACACCATACAAACCTTCCACATCAACAACAAGAGTCCCAAGAACCATCCCAACCACTCAGGTAAGCAGCGCCTGGGTCCCATTGAGTTTTTAGACCAATAAACCCCTTAACGCTCCCTTGGTATGGACAAGCATGCATCCAGGAGGCTCTAGACACTCACACAACATGAGTGTGCATGTGTCCAGGGATTTTGTTTCCCAGTGTTGTGCCTGTGTCTCTGGGATTTGAGCCACTTTTTCAGGCCCAGAGCCCAGGTCACTACCCAGAAATCAATGACACTTTCAGAATCCATAATTTACATAATGGCAAGACTTACAAATCATAACTGACTCCAGGACTAGGCTTGACAATCCCCAACCGGGACTGACATTATGTCAAACACTTGGCATCAATGCACTCTACAAGAAATAAATACAAGACAGAGCATAAATGAGTGATAACTTATATGAGACTTGACAAGAAGGATCACCACCCTCTTCCCTTAACTGTTTTGACATCAATTAGGTCTTGTATCTATTATCATTTCAGTTACAAGTAAATACATGAAATAACCATGACAATAACCAGTCATATAACCATTCTTATAATCAACATTAAAGCATGAAAATAACAATGAGATAACAAACATTCAAGCCACATATTAACAAGTACCAAAGTAAGAGAACTTAGCTTTTATTAAACATAGGGAAAGCCGACCAGGTTCGGGACTTCCATGTACCACTCAACCATAGACATGGTTAAACCAAATCTCTATTTCAGTCAGTCACCCCCATGCCATATTCCAAGCATGAATGTGGGATCTCATGGATAAACCAATCCAAAAACAACCAAGGGAATCTAGAAGTTAAACCGCCTCCACCCTCACTAAATCGTGATCTCACCAAAACCATCACCGAGATCACAAAACCAAACTCTGTCACTATCCCTAAGGAATTTTACGTCTCCTTGTCTCTCAGGATTTACCACAATCCACACCGGATCACTAGGCCCTAAACCGAGACAATAGTCTCTCAATATTTAACGCAATCCACACCGTATCACTAGGCCCTAAACCGAGACTCCACCCTCAGGATTTATAGTGTATCCTGCCAAAATTGGTCAAGGGATTCCTAGGCCTTTGGGGATTTTCCTGAGACCATCTTTGCCCCAGATTTTGAAACCATCCGACAATTCCAAATCTCAAAAACGAGAAAACAATCCCATCATACCATGGTTATCCGAAAAAAGGCAAGGCAAGGTTGAAAATCATTGTCATAACCCCACAAAACCATGCCATCGACAGTAAGAGAACCATATACCAACATGCAAATCCATGTATGTCAAAACCAGCTAGCAAAACACAAATGCAATATGTTACCTGCAAGTATTCCTGCTGAAGTTTCTTTATCCTGCTTTTGCTTGCTTGATATTTTCTTGCCTTCCTTTCCTTTGCTTTCTTTTTCCTTTCTTGCTCCAAAGAGAGAGTTCTCCAAGAAAACTCTAAGTGTCCAAGAGTGAGAGAGAGAGACAGTTATGGGAGAGCTCCCAAAACTAAACTGACAAAAGGTAACAAACTAATCCTCAAAAGCCTTTTTATCAATGAGGCCTCTATTTTCTTCATTTTCCATTATTTTCCTTCTATTTCCTCCTCACATGCAACTTGTGACCTTTCACCTTCCTTTTCTCCTATTTTCCTTTATTTTCGTAAATAAATGTGCCAAAATACCTTTTTTCCTTTTTAATGCCTTAGCCATTGCCTTTTCCAACTTCCCTTAGCCATAAACACATCCAGTGATGCTTGTTGGGTGCAGTTTTTAAGCATATCTTAGACACCTCTTTCCCCATTTTTTAATCATTTTCTCTCTATAAACCCATGAACTTTATGTCCAAATTACCATTTTCCCTACTTGTAAAAGCAATCCTTTCTCAAATATATTATTTTTCCATCTTTTGTTAAATATTGAATGAAGTGATGTCTTTTTGAGATGGCTAACCAAGGTAATTGTGGAGAAGTTCTCTGGTTATTTTTCTTTTAGGTGTTGCCTACGACTAAGGACTAAGGATGAGCAACTGTTGATGTCACTTTTTGTTACACTTCAATGATTTGTTGTTACAGTCTGAACTTTTGTTGTTACACCTCGATTTGTTGTTAAATCTCGAGTTATTGTTACACCTCGAGTTGTTATTACACCGCAACTGCCAAAGACCGTGGTTGATGTCTTCAAAGACAGTTGTCAAGACTCTCATGAATTATCTATGGATGGTCAAAGGATCTCAGCGGTTATGATTTTGGAGATGATGTAACTTGAATTTGTATTTTATTAGAAAAAAATTTGTAACACTTTTTATTTTTCTCTTAATATCGATCAGCATGAGAATCGTGAGATTTTCATGACTGATCTGTACCCTAATTTTCGAGGCTTGCAAACTTTATAAAAAGGTTCAGTTCCATGAAAAGGGAACGACAACTCAGGAACAACATCGTCATTTTGATCTTGTAATTTCCAGTTATTTTAATATAGAACACTTTTGGTGATGTTCATACAAATTCTATGCTGAGTTTTAACTAGTTTCCATTTCATCCCTGCGCCCTGCTAGGGAGGAAGGGCCCTCCTCTTTAGTAGGGATTGCAGTAGTAGTAAATCAGTTGTTTGGTTTATCTTTCCTTTAAGTGTGATTTATTATTGTTGTTGTATGAATTGTAGTATTGATGCACTTCCATTTTTAGATTCATTATACGTTGTTACACACGATTGGTTAGAACTATAATATTTAATCAACTGATATAATTTTACTAATGATGTGTGGTGTGCCTATTCTTTGAGAAAAACACGAAGTGCGATGAGTGAATTGCATTCCTGTAGAACATATTTTTAATTTTTGCATGAGTGCTTTAAGTTCTGCAATTATGTTCAATGATATTTTCTTCCATTTCTTTCGCTGGCTATTATGTATCGGCATAGATTGTGCAAACACCTTTGAAATAAACAGACCTACCCTGGTTTAAAACAAAATGATTTTCGTTCATTCAAATTAAACAGTGATTAAACCGACACAACATTTTGGCGTTGTTGTTTGGGAATGCAGTTGATGATACAGTCAGTCAGCGTGCTTTGTTAGTATAGCGTTTCTAGTGCACAGGTGTTGGGCAGTAAGACGAGAGGTAAGAACCTATGCATCACTCAAACATACCTGAGTGGGCTCATCATTGTGATCATTAGAACACTTAGGGTGTGTTAACTTTTGAATTTCTTTTTTTTATTTTTAGAAGTGTTCCCAGTCTTACAAACACTGGGTGGTAAGACGAGAGGTAAGAACTTGCACATCATTCTAGCATACTTTAGCGGGCTCACCATTGTAATGACCAAGGCACTTAGAGTGTGAAATAATTACACATAGGGTCCATGTGTAGAGTGTATGAACAGAAGAGACACGGAACATAATAACTCTAATAAACCTACAGGAAAAATGGGTCAGAAAAGGAACAAGAAAAGCACAGATTTAGGGGGGAAAGCATTCATTCATGAATTAATTTCAAAAGCAGAGAGGGAACAATCAAATTCACAGAGGAACACAAGAAAAATAGGACCACAGAAAGTTGTTACTCCCATACTTAGGTCAGAAGTATATGGTTCCTCGATCTTAGGGCCTCATAACCCTCAAACTAGTATATATACTCCTGAGACTATAGATTCAATTTGAAAAAAGCACGGAGAAGCTAGTGGCCAGGACTTTGGGTCTAAAGGCCAAGGGGAAACCAGCGGGGAGCACTTAGAGACAGAACTAGAAAAACACTCTTTTACTTATCAATGCCCAGATTCAGGGGGTGCTCTGAAACAGCCAACCCCATAGAAATCTATACGATCATCATCTTTGGGAGGAGACTCCTCAAAACAAGAAACAAGGCAATATACAATGAAAGGAAATAATAATGATAAGACAAGGACTGATGCCACTGTTACCACCTTTGAATTCCCAATAAGCGATATAAGGGGTGAAGCTCCCATGAAAAATATTCCCTTATCATCTCTTCCATCTTTTCAAGGAATGACTGTAGAAGATCCTGACATTCTTGTTTGAATTTGATGTCCTCTGCAAGAGCTATGATTACACTTTGGATGCTCAGAAGCTAAAATTATTCCCTACTACTCTAAAGAGAGCAGCATTGAGATGGTTCATGGGATTGGGCTCTTCTACTATTCGAACATAGGGGGAGATGAAAATTGCCTTTCTGTCAAAATATCAGGACTATTGTCGGACCAAGGACTTGAGGGAAGAAATATTCATGATGACACAAAAATAAGAAGAAATCTTGGAGGATTATGTGCAGCGATTCCAATATAATCTACAGAGATCTAAACATAGTGATTTGGATCGGAAGATCCTGAAAACTATATTCTACGAGGAATGAGAGATGGTTTCCTGGATATATTGAATCTGCTAGGGAAGGGAGATATATCTCAAGAATCATTTGATGAGATAATAAAACTTTGCTTAAGATGCTCAAGAGGATCATCACGAGGAATAAGCATGACACGGGACACCTCCGTTCAAATACAAAAATATGCAAATGGAGGTGTGACTAGAGTCGAGATCGGGAACCTATTCGAGAATCTTAAAACTGACCTCCTCAACACTTTATATGCCCAACTAACAACTGCACAAGTAAAAAAGGCACAGGATGAAGCCACGAAAGATTTGGCTATATTCTACCTGAAATGTAAGGATAAACATTCCTTGAGGGATTTCAAAGTCAACTACATCAACTTGTGCAACATTTGTGGTTTGGAGCATTCTACGGGCTATTGTCTAGATCTTCCCAGACTAAAAGCAATGCTTAAATAATCAAGTGAGGAAGCCTAGTCCTCCTACTTCATTGCGTCCAGGAAGCCCTGACATCCAAGGCCACTAGGTATGTCTCAAGATTTTTCTTTTAATCCATGGAATAATGTATATAATGCACAACAATTTCCATGGCAATATTCCTCACCTCCTACAGCTCAGTTTTACTCACAATGGAACCAATGGTCTCCCTCTCCACCTTTTCAATACCCTCCATCTCAGTAATATTCCTGGCCCCAAAATTGGAGAGGAAATTCTCTAGGTACAGCCCCTTCTGCGTGACCAATGCAACAACGATTACAACTTCCACCTCTCTCAACACCTGCTGCTACACCTCCCATACGACCCCAATTAGATGTACAACCTAATCCTAACCCAAATAATAAGGAAACTCAGGCTTTAGAAGCTCTCGCTTCCTTCCAAACTTAATACATCACTCCCATTGAATGTAATGAAATCCCTCTATGGTCAGGAAAATAGTAAAAACCTCTCCTATCATCATTGAGGAAGAATGTGAATATCTTAGGGGAGATCATGTGGACTCTCACGGGACTACTACAACAAGTCAAGGTGATGTTGTTACATCTATAACAGCTAACCCAAATAATGTTGGTACATCTGTATCAGTTGACCCAGTTGTTGCAATAATTAAGGACCCCCCATATCAGCAAAGATTATTAGAAACTAGGATGACTTCACAGCCTGACTCTGATTTTCTCAGAGAGTTGAAAAATCTACATGTCGGGATTCCCCTGCTACAAGCTATCAGGGACGTTCCCATCTATGCGAAAACAATAAGGGACCTGTGCGTTAAAAAACTTGGAAGGAAGCCTAAAGACCCTGTCACTATCCATGTGATGGGGAAATTATCAGAATTAAATATAATGATCTAGGGAATCCTATAGTTTCCATTTACATTGATGAGACGCCTATCCCAAATACACTAATTGATTTAGGGGCAGCAATTAACATAATGACTAAAGAATTCTTTACCATCTATTGCACAACAATTGTCACTTTGACTTTCTACAATCAATATGAGTCTATCACCACTCATACATACCTCCTTTGCAAGTCTTAAACCTCAGCTCTACATATCAAGCTTTGAAAATGAGAGAAAGTCCTTAAAAATCTCTAAAACTCTGGTTTCACACTTTCTCTCAGCATTACTTGTGGTACCGCACCCATTGGTCATGTCCCCTGCACACCTGACCACTCTGTATCTGCATTTATGGGTGCAAAACCCTGTAAAAGTTAAAAAGGCACAAGTTTATTCTTAAAAACTCACTTTGAGTCAATTCTGGAAGCTTCTAGAGGGAATCTTGCACTGGCAAGTTCGGTCCTTGAGGGTTCATGCATCCCATTCCTTAAGGAGCTAACCCCTTGATGTGAGGAGCTTATCCCCTTGAATAAGGACTCTATCACTTCAATGGTGGACCTGTAACTTCCTTCCGTTGCACTATAAAATGAAGCTTTGGGCCGGTTACTGGGGAGGTCAAAAGCTAAATATTTTTTAGGGTAAATTCTGCTGGAACTTAGTCTTCCTTATTGAGATTTTGAGAGGAAACATTACATACCTTTTGATTTGATTGTAAGGAGAGTGAGGCTTGTCAAAGTAGAGGAGATTCATGCTTAGACCCTGGGAAGAGCTTGTACAGCATCAAGGCACCAAGGTTGTAAAGTTCTTATTTGTCAAAGTTAATACAATCAAGTTTATTTTTCTCAATGAGCTGTGTTTAATGGTTTATTTCATAGACTCCTTGATCACTATGATGAACATGATTTATTATATTAGCTATGTAGGTGTTCTTTGATGTGTGCTTGTTTGTGTTTTCAGGTTATTAAAAGGAAACTCTTTGAAGCTATTGGAGCAAAGCTGCCACAAACTAGTGTTGGACTTAAGGTAGGGTCTAGTACACCGCTTAGTTTTTATTAATGAATCGTAATATGTTTAGAGAAAAGTAGATTTGCTTGTCCTATTTGTTACTAGATATCAATCGATACTAGGGAGATCGGTCTTGTTCGCAAGAACGATTTATCCACTTAACAAATTGGCGACTTCGTTGGGGACGGGATTTGATTGTTTAATTTTCATTTTTCTTTCATTCGAGAAACTTGATTTTTTGTTTCTGGTTTTTGTTTGATGTGTGTGGGATTGGGTGGTTTGTCAGTCCTGGATTGATTTTTTATTTTTAGCAATTTTTACAAGGACCGCACATTCTATTTGAGTTACAATGCGGACATGTCTGCACTGTTACTTTACTACACAAAGCGGTACCGCACCTGGTTCTATTGGGGGCCTGCGGACCCTGTCAAAATTTTTGAAAATCTTAAAATATTTTCGTCCAGTTTAGTTTAGGCTCTTTTGTTACTTTTATCCTCTGCCCAAATTTGCATATATCCTGTCAAAAGTCTCTCATAAGTAAGTTTCTTTGGTGTTGTGTTTTGAATGAATTTCTAGAAGTTTTTGCATGCTTGGTTTGGTCTTCACTCAGTCTTTGTAGTGACTTGAAGCTTAGAATCCTACGAGACCTTAGATCACCCTGGAATATTTTGTCTTCTTCATAATTCTGGCTGGTTTGTGAGATCTTCCTTCGGCGAGAAATAGATTTTGTTTCTCTTTGCAAAACTTTGAATGAACTTGGTCATAAGTTGTGAATTTCATTTTTTATAAAAAAACATAGTTGGGTGTTTTTGGTTGATTTGTCTTGCTGGACGAATTAATCCTTAGTTTGCTGAATAACTAAGTGAAAACATCCTCAAAAAACATTGGAAGCTTTTATTTTAATTAGTTTTTAGAAGTTAGATCTCAAGATTAGATTTTTCATAGTTTTGAGTCTGTTTTCTAGAAATTCTAGTTTCTCTTTTGAAAATTTGTTTTCTTTAGTTTTGAATATTGAAATGAAAAGGGATTTATTTCGTGAGCATAATTAGTAGCTTCGTTTGAGTGCTTTGAAAAAGACAAAAAAGTTTTTCTTTTCGTTTATATGTTGAAGGAAAGTTTTGTTTTCAAGAAATTGCATTCTCAACTCTTCCTTTAGCTAGAGATCCATTGAAAAGGAAAAGAATTGTTTATCATCTTAGGTGAATTTTTAGTGTTTTTGGAGTCGAGTCTTCACACCGCAAAGTTTTATCTCCATACCTTTTGACTTATGAAACAACCAATAAAATTAACGCTTAATTAAAATTCATCTAGCAATCTTTTTGTTTCTAGGGCTCTTATTCACCAACATAGCTTAGGCTAGTATCTTGGAGTAGGGAGTAATTAACTCTCCAAGATAGTTAAAACAAACAAGTAGTCAATCTTGCGATAGGAAATAAATCCAATTGTTTCATCTATGCTCTGGGAAAGCTCTCTTAAAGGAGAAGCACGAGATCATATCTGAACCAGTGAGGTAATCAATCCTTCTTCATTGGGAACGATAGCAGATATTCACGTATTAAAAATGGTAAACCTCGGATTGACCATTGTCGAGGAGCCTGGGGTCACTTGTTGGTAAACCTTGGATTATGTCAAGGAGCCTTCAAGGGGATTGAGCTTGTTACTCTTCCCTTGGGTGCGTATCGGATCATAGACTGTTCCCCCAGGTATATTTGTTTCCGTTGGTAACCTTAGTGGCCATAATCTATAGGATTCTTTCCTAGGTGACGATGGAGGGAAGATCCCACTGTACCTGGAGCAGACGTCGACTAGACTCACTTGGACTCTCTGGGGGGTTATCTTCACTCGAGACGGTTATAGTGGAGAAACTTGTGCCAGTCTTTTTCATTAAGTAGGTTGTCGGGGTAACTGTTCCAACTGCCATTTCTGTATTGAATTCTGCGACATTGGATTTCATCACCAACTAGTGTTTTCGATATGGAAAGATATTGTTTGTGTGTGGTTTAATATCCTAGATTTATTAGGCATGTGCTTCAAATTGTTTGGTTCTTTAGAGTCTTTAAGTGGCTTTCTTGAGATTTTCTTTGTTTTCGTGTGAAGTAATCAAATAATTAATCATGGCTGAACTACCAAGACAATCCGTCGACTTGGGGGGCAGCCTCCCGAATTTATACCAAGTCAACTTGAAGGGCTGCAAGCTCTTGTCACACCTAGTGAAAGTAGAGTTGGGTCACCGGAGGCCGGAGAGTCTTCGTTAATCATACATCCTGATTATCTAGTCCAAGCAACAGAACATATTTCTGAACCGATTTAATTTTCTGAAGTTACTGGTAGTATTACTCCTACTAGTTCATTAGCCGAGGAACCTGAAATATTTGAACTGAAACTAAACCTGCTGCTACTCCATCTTCAGGATTTGCTTCTCTTGTTTCTAGTGGTTCTGGTTCACCCAGGGTAGAAAGTGTCATTACCCAAAATCTTCCTTCTGGACTCATTTCCATTGAAGAACTTGTAAGTCTGGATGAAGGTATAAACATCCCTGAAAATCAGCCAACTATCGAACTTAGGGAGCGTGAATCCATTTTCTACAATCCCATTAGAGGTGACACTTGGTATATTTCATTGACCAACTTTTTAGAAAATCCAGATCTCGCGTCTTCACCACCTCAATTTCCTTTCCATCCAACACCCAGGGGTTATTATCCTCCTTTGAATATGTCGAGATAGTCATCCTTGTTTTCTCAGATGCCAAAAACATTTTTACATGGCGGCCCTTCTGTTCCTCCTTGGTATCAGTCTTTATCTGGTACATTTTCAGGACCATCTCCTCAACCCACCGAATATGTAGTATCTCCTGGTAATAGCGAAACTAAACATTTAAGTGTCGAAGAGATTCTTATGATGTCTGGTACTACCCCTAACCCGTAACCTCAAGGTAGTTCAATACCCCCTGGGGGTCAGCCGCAAGGTACTCAAATACTGCCTGGGGGGAAACCTCAAGGTAGTCCATTACCGCCTGGGGGGCAACCTCAAGGATAGTACATCCCTACGGGATAGTATTTTCCTCAAGGTCAACCCTAGTACCAATATGTACCTCAAGGTCAACCTCAGTTTCAATATGTGCCTCAAGGTCAGTACCAGCCTCAAGGTCAGTACCAACCGCAAGGTTAGTACCAACCTCAAGGTTTCCAACCACCTTCAGGTCAATCATTTGTTTAAGGAACGGGAAATGTACCGTATAATTATCAACCTTACACTCAACCTGGTTTTGGTCCTCAATATGCTCAACCTGTTATGGGTCCATACCCCGGAATGAACGTGGTGTGGGATCAACAGACTTCGCAACCCAATGTGCAGTTGTCATCTCAATCTGGACAACCTTTGGTTTCTGGTTCACCCCAGCAACATGTCCAGCCTACTACTCAAACTTCTACACCTGGGGTAGTTCATCAGCCTAGGCCTAGTTCACCTCGAACTCCGCCCCAAATGTCTGCTGCAACTACTGCGACCTCTGTTCAATCCACCCCAACTATTTCTGGAGTATCAGCAGCTCCAGTTTCTATTGTTCCTGTATCAACTCCTCAGGCCTCTTTACCTCAGTCCAGACCTACAATCCAGACTTCGGTTTCTATGCTTGTAGGACAACATGGGCCTAGTACGGTTTTCACAAGTCAACCTCAATTTACTTATCCACCGTACCAGGGATAGTACCAATTCGGTCCTGCTATGTAGAGCCCGGCTTATCAGTATCAACCGTACCCTAGGTATACTTATCAGCAACCTCAACAACCCTAGTATGGTCTGGTTAATCCTGGTTTAATAAGAGGATATAATATCCCAAATGCCAATCCGATTCCAAGTTATCCTGGATATCCTCCTCCTAGGGCTGGTCTTATGACCCCAAGTTTTCAGGATCCGAACCATCAGTTACCGTTTATAGCAACTTTGGATTTACCTGATTTGTCACGCCTTAGGAATGATCCCATTAATTATCTTCCGTTTTGGCCGCCAATGCTGAATAAGTTGCCCAGTGATATACCAAAGTTTGAGGGGAAGTTAGGAGAAGATCCGTCAAATCATGTGATGACTTACCATCTCTGGTGTGCATCGAAATCCATTATAGATGATTCAATTCGTCTTCGTCTTTTTCAATGCACTTTGAAGGGCCTTGCAGCCAAGTGGTACATTGAGTTGCCACAAGGCTCTTTTTACAATTTTAGTCAGTTAGCCACTTCCTTCCTTACTCATTTTCAGCTGCCAGTCTGATATGACAATGGAATGGAATTATTAACTTCATTAAAATAGTCAACGTCCACGTATATTTCAGACCACATTCATGAATGGAGACGTCAACGTCGTTTAGTGAAAGTTTTTATCCTAGACCAAATTTTGGCAGAATGGTTTGTAAAATCATTATTACCTAAAATAACTGAAGATGTAGCCAAGGTAGGAGTAGTTACCGAAGAGAAAGTAATTGCTCAAGCTCAGTACCTTGACCTAGTTTACATGCAGTCATGTACTTTACACGAGAAAATCCCCGACCTTCCAAAGAAAAATCAAATAACTGCACCTCCCTCAGGGTCTCATGTCGTTGACGATATGATTGGTACTGTTAAAACCAAAAGTAAGAAGAAATCCTCCAAGAATTCTTCTCCTATTATAACTTTACCAGATTTCCCTATGGGAGATTCTTCTGCCGAAATTCCTGCCAATATCCATGTCGTAGAATCATCTATGACCAAATCAAAATCTGGCGGTAAGAAGAAAGGCAAGAATAATAATAAGCAAAACTCGAAAGAGAAATCCGATAAACCTGAATCTACTGACGAGAAACATAAACCTCGCTATCCTTGTCTCATCTGCAATGAGGAGCATTTTACAAGAGATTGAACACATCGTGCTGAGGTTGCGAAAATCATCAAAGTTTCTCAAACACCTGCTATTTTGAAGGATCCTTTTCCGAGTCAAAAAAGTAAGATGATAGGTTCTTCCTCTAGTGCCTCGGAAGAGCCCATAATGATGATGTCCCATGCTAGGATTGCGACACGATCGCAAGATTATGGAAGTAAGAGTCGTATTTGTGGTAAGGAAGCAGAATCTTCTAATTCCAACCCATAAACCTCAGCTCTGTCTGGTTCCGATCCGCTACAGATCGAGAAACCTAATCCAGACTTAGTAATCAAACCTCCTGCTAAAGGTATACTTCGAAAGTCAGCTTTCAATCCACATGCGAGAGCTGCTCAGAACTATAACATTGTTGAAGATTTAGCTATTTCACCTTCAGCAATGTCGGCTTTGGAGGTGCTGCATTCTTGTCCAACACAGTGTAAATTGCTATTGTCGGCTATAGGATCTGTTGATCTTTAGGACTCAAACCTCATAGTCTTCGATTTAAAAAATAGTACAGCTCGTTTACCTCATCAAATGGCTTTCCAGATTCTAGTGTTAGTCAAAAACAGACCTTGCTTTAGGACTATGATTGGTGAGGGAGCTTCAACATGTATTATGTCAATACAATGTTGGAAAGCCCTTGGTTCTCCTACACTTAATCAATCCCCGCCGATTCTGAAAAACTTTGATGGCCAAGGGTTTCATCCTTATGGAATTTTACAAGACTTACCTATACGGGTTGAAAGAAAAACTGTTAATCTAGATGTGGAGGTGGTTGATGCCCCTCTGGATTACAACCTTCTTTTGGGTTGTAGTTTGTCTTACACCATGACTGTTGTTGTTTCATCGGTATTTCGGCTTATTAAGTTTCCACATAATGGAAAGATCGTTACAATAGATCAATTAACTTACTTTTCATCCAACCCATCCTCTGCTGAGAGTATTCAACATGTTGGTAAAATCGCTATCCCTTATAAGGATGTTTGGGTAGGATTAGTTAAAGATTCTGGTTTACTCGAAACTTTTTCATTTCCTCCTCCCAACGTACCATCTCCTTTCGCGACTATTCATATGATTTTGTCAGAATTCATTGTTCTTGACGATTCTTGGATCCTTCCATCTGATTCCGAGGTGGACTCTTTTGGTGATGCCATGCCTTTGAGTACCTTTGAAGTTGCTTATCAGGCTGTACAGTGATTTTCCGACTCAAGTTCAACCAATCCTGATCTAGTGAATGTGATCCATGGAGAATCACTTTCAATCTCAACCTCAGATTCAAAAACCTTTTTTGAAACTGTTCACACTGATGAGCAAATTCGGGAACTTTTGTTTGTTCATGAGTTACCATGGGAAGATATTCATCATCGATCTTCATTTTTACCTGAGATTGATCATTTTGAGAATGATTTTTCATCTATTTTTACTGTTGAATATATCAAAGAACCAAAGAATCCATTGAAACATCCTGATTTTGAACAAAATTTAGCAAATATTTCTTGAACGGTTCCTATCGACATTTCAGTCAAACCTGGGATTGTTGAAAACATTCACATAGGTGCTTCTTGTATGGACACTGAAGTCAAAACATATAAATCCTATTTCAAGAATTTCGTGACGTGTTTGCTTGGTCATATGAGGAAATGCCAGGAATTGATCCTTCAATTGTTGTGCATGAGATCAAAGCTTATCGGATGCTAAACCCGTCCGGAAATGTTTGTGTCAGATACACCCACGAAAAGCTACTGCCATCAAAACAGAAGTTGAGAAATTACTTAAAGCAGGTTTCATTTATCCAATTCCTTTAACAAATTGGGTATCGAATATTGTTCTGGTTACTAAAAAGCAAGGGACAATAAGAATATTTATTGACTATAGGGATATTAATTGTGCCTCTCATAAGGACAATTATCCAACACCCTATATCGATCAAATTATCGATGATTGTGTCGGCAGTGAAATTTTCTCCTTTATGGATGGCTTTTCCAGTTACAATCAAATTAACATTCTACCTGCCAATCAACAAAAAACGGCATTCATTTGTCCATGGGGGACCTTTGCTTATTGTAAGTTACCTTTTGGATTGAAGAATGCCGGCGCAACTTTTCAAAGGGCTATGTCTTATGCGTTTCATGACATCAAGCACATTGTGCAAACTTATCTCGATGATTTACCTGCTCATTCTTTATGTCAAGCCGACCATCTCACTCATTTACGAGCAATTTTTATGAGATGTAGGCATTATCGGATTAGGCTGAATCCCCACAAATGTGTTTTTTGTATAGAAATGGGTCATTTACTAGGATTTGTTGTTTCAAAAGCTGGCATTCGTGTCGATCCTTCGAAGGTCGAAGCCATTGTCAAATTACCACCTCCTTCGACTCTTCGCCTACTCCAAAGTTTTCAAGGGAAAGCAAACTTTTTACGTCATTTCATTCCTAACTACGCCAAGATTACAAAAGGTTTCACCAGGTTGTTGAAATAGAACACTCCATTCTTTTGGGACGAGATAGCTGACAAATCTTTTGATGCACTTAAACACGCATTGACCCATGCACCGTTATTGCATCCTGCCGACTACAACCAGGATTACTTCTTGTACCTCGCCACTTCCCATTCCACCATTTGGATGGTCTTAGTTCAACAGGATTAATTCGAGAGTGAACATGTGATCTATTATCTTAGTCGAACTCTAACTCCAACTGAGTTAAAATATTCACATGTGGAGAAACTGGCCTTGGCAGCAGTTCATGATGTTCAACGATTTTGTCATTACATTTTACTACGTAAAACCACCATTATTTCTGACTGTAACCCTATACAATACATTTTAACTAAACAGTTGCTAGGGGGCAAGTATTCCAAATGGATTGTCATCCTGCAGGAACTTGACTTGGAATTTGAAAAGGCCAAGTCAAAGAAGTCTTTGGTTTTTGCGGAATTGATGTGTGACTTCCCTCGTGCTGATACCGAACATGTGGCAGAAGAACCCATTGCGGATGAATCCTTGTTCGTTATCAACGCTGTTGATCCATGGTATGGAGATATCATTATTTATCTCCAAACCCAATCTTTTCAGCCAGACACTTCACGATCTCAGCGTAGGAAAATACGATTCCAATCCCAACCTTACACTATTATTGGAGATACTCTTTATCGTTGTGGGGCAGAATTTGTTTTCCAAAGTTGTCTAACTCATGACGAGGCTGAAAAGGTTCTTAATGACTGTCACTCTGGAGCATGTGGCGGTCATATGTCTGGGTATGCCACAACCCAAAAGATCTTGCGTGGTGGCTATTTCTGGTTGTCCTTATTCAATGATTGTATCACTACACTCCAGAAATGCCACAATTGCCAAATTTTTTATCGTAAGATGTGCGCTCCACCTGCTCCTCTCCACTCTATAATTGTCGTCGGTCCATTCGCAAAATGGGGTATCGATTTTATTACATGTAACCCTCACTCGACCGGGGGCATGCATATATCATCCTTGTGGTAGATTATTTTACCTAGTGGGCCAAGGCGATGCCTACATTTTCGACAGACGGCAAAACTGCTGCAATTTTCATTTTCAATCACATAATTACTAGGTTTGGTGTTCCTCAAGCGATTATCACTGACCGTAGGAGTCATTTTCGAAACATCATGATGACTGAACTTACAGATCAGCTTGGCCTGCATCACGATAGTTCCAATCCATATTACCCACAGGAAAATGGTCTGGTTGAAGCAATCAACAAAGTTCTAGTCACCATGATCCAAAAAATCATTGGGGTTCACAGGTTGAATTGGCATAACATGTTATTTTTAGCGCTTTGGGTGTATCGAACCTCAGTCAAAACATCAACAGGTTTTATTCCCTTTCAACTAGTTTACGGTTTAGAGGCAATACTACCCATTGAATGTGAAATCCCATCATTACAAATTGTCGTACAATTATTACCATCCACTTCCGAAGAGGAAAAATGTTTATTATACTTAGCTCAATTAGATGAGAATCGACGTGATGCTGCATTAGCTATCAAAACTCATGCCAAAAGAATTAAAACTCAGTATGATCGGAATGTTACACCCCGCATTTTTTTGGAAGGAGACCTAGTCTTACTTTACGATCAAGAAAATTATAAGCTAGGGGCTGGCAAATTTGTACCCATGTGGTATGGTCCGTATATTGTTAAGCGAAAGCTAGCAAAAGGGGCCTATGAATTAGAAGATTTTGACGGTGTCTCTTTAGGTAAACCTAGGAATGGACTTTATCTAAATCGATATTATGCTTAAAAGTTTAGTGTGGAGATTTTTAGACTAGTTTCTTTCTAAGTTTGGTGTGTTTTTAGATTAGGAATGCGTGCTTTACTTTAGAGAGTGTTTTTCATCATTATTCCTGCTTATCTTGATTTTAGTCTTGATATTGCAGATGTCGACGCCTCTCCAAATATACATCGGCTTTGTTGATGGCGCTTGTCGTAGTACACAGAACATCTCTTCCGCAGCTTGGGTTATCTATTCGCCCTCTGATGAGTTAGTATCTATGCATGGGGTAAGCCTCGGTCAAACAACGAACAACATTGCAGAATACAGTGCAGTGATTGAGTTATTATTTGAATCCATTTCATTTGGAATTCGGAGTTTGATTGTTAGGTTAGATTCGAAACTTGTTGTATTGCAACTTAATAGAGTTTATGCCATTAGAAATCCAGTATTATTACGATTATTTTTTAGAGTCCGTCTCTTGGAATGAGAATTTGATTACATCGAATATCAGCACATTCCAAGATATTTAAATACATTAGCAGATGTAGTTGCTTCTGGAATGTTAAATAGACATTTGCATTAAATCAAACAGTAAATTTAAAAACATCCCATAACATGTTTTGCAAGATAACCAATAATAGTAATATAGCATAGCATAGAAGTGTGTCAAAATATACATCGTCTTCGATCATAGGTTGAAAAACACCTTATGATCAACAAAAATGATAGCACAAAAAATTCCAAAAATGAGTCTACAAGGCAATCATCCTATCACTAGTGATGATCGCGATAAGACACCACTGTTCGGGCCACCCTACAAAGGAACCTCCTAAAAGTTCCTAGGACCCCAATCACCTAGCGCTGTAACCTAAGAGGAATGTCATCTATGCTGGTCTCTGGAATATCTGCTATCAAGCGCTCTAGATGACTCTCCAATTTGGCCAAGGTCTCTGCTAATTGGTCTTGTGGGGCCAGTGTTGTGGCAGTTGGTTGTCTTCTATGATAAGGCTAGAGAGCGGTCGGTCGCCGTGGACCCACATTTGCATTTAAAACTTTTTACTATCAGTATTTGGATGATTTAAAAAACAAAAAAAAATATGTAATTTAAAAAATCTTGAAAACAATTTTACCTGTATCATCCCATTGCTCTCCTGGTGGAAGAGCCATGTCTGGATCACCACGATAATCCACCCCAGCATATGGAAAATCCTAAATCACAAAGATTTGGTTCTCTAACCAACGAAAATACTCAGGTGAGAATCGAACGACCTCAGTGCCCTCCTCAGAATGGCGGGCCATGACTGCAAACCAGCGCATAATCCTAGGATCTCAGGGAAGTCTAGCCTCAACGGTAAGTTGTTGTGGAACCAACATAGGTACCCTCTCTAGGGCAAAGCTCACAACTAAGTAACCATATCCAAAATTCTTTAGTTGTCCATTCTTTGCCCTAGTCAGTTGGCCTTTCACATTTGTTGAAAAGTGTGCAACAAGAAATGCTTGTTTAGAATGCAACAAGATGATGGAGCTTAGTGAAAAGAGTCGCCTTCACTAAGTGGGCCTGCAGGCTATTTTTGGCGCAAGTCTATTTTTAGACTATGTCTATTTTTAGACTATGTCTATTTTTAGACTATGTCTATTTTTAGACATATCGATCATGTCTATGGATTGCAGGTTGCTGTTTATGGATGATTGATCAAGTTGGAAAAATAGATGGACTTCTATTTTTTATGAAAGTGTGAGTGATCACAGTGTGAGTGATTAAATCTATTTTTAGACTGGCTGTCAAAAATAGAAAAGTCAAATATTATTATCTCACAATAATATTTGGACTATAAACTTAATCTTATTCTCTTGGAGAACTTCAGTTCGAGCTACGGATGTGGCACATGCAATTTCATGAAGGAAATACGTGGTTCTTATGGGTTAGTTGAATATTTGCATGCATGACCTCAGTTAGAACTCAAGTGAATTGAGTTTAGTGGACTGGAGGTGCAGTTGATGGAGTTGTGTTCAGTTTAGCTTTGTTAAACTGGTTGTATTTAGTCTAACTGGCAAATAGACTAGAGATGAGTTGGGTGAATTAGTTATTAATTAATTCACAAGTTATTAACTCATAATGCAACTATATAATACATCAGTTAACTCAGTGGCATGTCAGTGCATGTTCAGTTCAGCAGGGACAGGTGTTAGAGAATCAGATTGCTATCAGTTGTGACTATAGTTGTGCATGATGATTTTCACAATCAGAGGGATTGAGTATTGCCAATGAGGATTGCGTGGTATAGCAAAGGAAATACGAGTTTGCTTCAGCCATTCATCAGTATTCTCTTGCAGGATTGCACAGTAGAGGCAGGCAAGCAGTGGAAGAGATTTGGAGATCAGATCTGAG
>APFE030591596.1:1947-23123 GCA_000404065.3 Pinus taeda | reverse complement strand
CAGCGGAGTCGCCAATTTGTCACACGGAATGAGTTATACTTGCGGACAAATCTAACCTTCCTAGGAGTCTAAGACTCTCTAATGACAAACAAACCAAAGAAGAGCTATCCTTCTCTAGATACACATCATTTTACAAGAATTCAAATGTTTTCGATATTTCCTTAGGTCCCACGCTTGTTGTAGCAGTCCAGCCTTGCTGATCCAGATGAGCTCCTCCTTCACTTTCAGACCTGCATACACTAACAAAGCAAATGATTACATAGCATCTGAATATTCATTATAAAACAAAGTATATCTATCATATTGACCAAGGAATACATGAAATAATTCATTAACAAATCATTGAGAAGAATGGACTTATTTGTATTAAATAATCAAAAAAGAACCATTACAACCTGAGCCTTGGTGTTGTGCAAGCTCCTCCCAGGGTCCAGCAAGAGATTTCCTCTACTTTGACAAGCTCACCCACTCCCAATATGACAACAAGGAAGGATAGTGATCTCTCCTCACAAGTCAACAATGGAAGTCCTAATTCCAGCAGCATTTACCCTTTAGAATGTTCAGCTTTCAACCTCCCCTCCTCTGGCCCAATGCCTGTATTTATAGTATTCTAGAGGAGGTTATTCAATTCCAACATCAATGGGATACTCCCTCTTTTGGATGGGGTAGCTCCTCTCTTGATGGGATAAGCTCCTCTATCATAGGGATGCATGAACCATCTGGAGGCGCTCAATACACGTCAAAAACTCTTCTAGAAGGCTCTAGAAGTGACCACAAGTAACTTTTTAAAGATGAAACTCACGCCTTTTTACCTTTACAGGGGTATGCACCCAACCTTTAGCTTACAGAGCGTACAAGTACGCATGTATAGTGTATTTGGAGTGCGTACACGCAGGCAATGTAGAGAGAACCTGCGTACCCAGAGATAAACGTGTTTTCAAGTGACTTTCTCTCTCTTTGAAGTTTTGACATGAAGAGCAGAGGTATGGGGCTTGACAAAGAGGACAATGTGGCTATTGATGAGGCCACATAAACTGCAGATAGTCAAGGTGACAAAATTCAGTGTAACAGATCATATAACCACTTTCCATTTGTGGTGTTCATCCAACTTCCTAATTGACGATTAAATTAGGTTGAGGCATTTTTAATGCACCTTGGCCATGAACACTGTGAAATGGTATATTGAGTTGAAAGGGGAAACGATCTCTAGGTTTAACAATTTGGTTATAGTATTTCTTAACCACTTTCAGTTGCATGTCCTTTATGACATCAGGACTGAGATCCTATCCAATTTTAAGCAACATTAGGCCACTCATATCTCTAACCACATCCAAGAATGGTAGAGAATAAGGAGGATGATTAAGATAGAATTCCATAATGTATTTTTGCTTGAGTGGTTTTTGAAATCACTACAGCAAACCATCTCGAAATATGTGTCACTTTCTAGAGTGTTCACAAAAGAACATTCTATCTTTAGAGCCTAGCAGTTAGACTTGATTTATTCTTATTCTCATGTTCTCTTTGAGATTTATCCGGATGTGATGATACCTCAAATAGATATGTCCAAACTGAAACTAAGGCCCCATGTTGATGGGGTTGTAGGATCTTTTGGTTCCAATGCGGCTAGTTTATTGGTTAATCAATTGTAGTAGATGTATGTTGGAAATACTGAGAGGGGGTTGAATCAATATTTCACTTACAATTAGTTATTTATAAAAAAAATCGAGCATGGACAGTAGAACAATAAGAATCAACACATTCAAAGAGCATTACAAACCAAATTTTTAGGTGGAAACCCTTCCGGGAGAAAAACCATTGAACGCTTCTCTAATATAATTTATGAGTACATAATTCTATAGCCACAACTGAGGAGGAAGCCCCAACTCCCTAGTACTCTAGAAAAGTATTCAATTTATTAGGAAGTCTAACTACTGAAAGGATGTTTCTACACTCTGATTTAACAGCTTCAACTGGAAGGACACTCCAACGTTGTGGTTTTATTAGCAACTGATAGGATGCTCCAACACCCTACAAGCTCCAACTTTCCCTAGCAATACCCTGCCACCCTGAAGTATTTTTAGGCTACAGTCTGAAGGAGAATTCACTCTTCTGCCTTGCACCACCCAACCACCCTGAGAATATAAAAATGAACAAATAGATTGTGGCCTCTCGTACCAGGGATAATGACCCACTTACAAAGATGTTCAATGAAGCTTTGTTTAATGTTGATAGATGTACAATGATGCCCAAATTCAGGACCAATCAAATTTTTGATATGAAACCAATGATAAGCCTACTCTTAAATCATATCTCAATTTCCATTGTTGAAATTTGAAGACAAGGATATGCAATATTGATATTCCCTCTTCTTTGGATGCATGTTGATCATGCAAGCTACTTGGAGTCTCTAAAGATGTTGTCTTCACTCTTCTCTAATCTACATATGCACTAACACTTTATTTATGAGGATCAAAACCTAAGCATACCATAGATATTTAGCAAGATTCATAACTTTTAACTATCAATATTGTAAACCTCAGAGATATTCCTTTTAAAATAGATTAGGTTCCCTAATAAGTTTCACACAAATTATGGTCACTGTGTTAGGTACCCTCTCACATTTTTAACATATTTGTGCACATGATAAGTCTTTAATATCATAGTGTTGCAGACAATAAGTCACCCAAGAAACCCTTTTCACCATACTGTAGTACAATCAATTTTTATGCTACAAGAACCCTTGTCACAATCTGCATCAAAACTTGAAATTAACTTTGCTACTATGCCTAGATTTAAACTTGGTCTTGTGGCTATAGATCTTACACATGAATGCCTACAAGTACTTGACCTGAAATATGCATAGAGGCTCAACCAAACTCTATCTAGGGCTTCAGTTGTACCAATCTAAACATAATTATGATACCACATGTGAGTGCACAAACAGTTCCCTTGGAGGGACAAATTGATATAGGTTTGTGGTCTTGTGCCATAGTTTTGGAGGGTGAAACAAATGAAAAAATATGGGGTAGACTAGAAGGTCAGATCACTATATTTTAAGGGCCAGAAACAAGTTAGGATACTGTATCTTTGAGGGCCAAAATCAGGGCTAGATTTTTGAGATTTTGAGGGCCGAAACCAAGGGTAAATAATTATATTATGAGGGTTGAAACCAGGGCTAGATTGTAGCATATGGAGTGAAAAAACCATAGCTAAACCACTAAATATTGAGGGTTGAAACTAGAGCTAAACCATTGTGTATTGAGATCCAAAACCAGAGCAAAAACACTATATGGGGAGCCAAAAACAATTATTTCAATCTACCTTCAAACAACTCTGGAGATGCATTAAAAGGAGGTCCAAACTATCTGGAATGTGCTCAGATTGATGCCCTAATAGAGGACCGAAAAATGCCTCATAAGGAGCCTGAGATCTTAATCAAGAAAATCGCTTGAATGTGATAAGAGATGTTCCACCTGCAAAACAAGTTTAGAGTCTAACAAAACCCATCCCATAGATATAAACCATAAGCCTAGGATTTTTTCATAAATATGACCTCCAACACAAGATGTTTAGGACTACACAAGGGCCACAACTATCTCACATCACAGAGTGCAAATTTCTTATATATCTTCCTTTGACACATAATGGAGGCTTAAAATTATCTCAATATATACAAGTGTGGTGGCCTTTTGGGAGGGAGTCCGACTTACTTTTGGAGGGAGATTCAAATTTGAAAATTTTAAATTTAGTTGGAGCTAAAACCCCATATTAATACTCTCATGACTTGATCTGAATTTTAATATTCAAACACCTCCATAAAATACTTTAGCCACAACATATTTCATTAAATTTTCAATAAAAATCCCTTTTGATTTCATGATTTGTTGGCTAATGATACATGCAACATCACCTTCTTTTTGGGGCATTGACCACAACAAAGGGGATTTGACCTTCTAAAATCCATATCTTTCAAACTATGAAGAACTATGAGACGTACCATATATCATTAGAATCAACATGATAAGGACCATCTAATGAAGGTGATCATGATCCAAAAAATCATGACTTTCCATGTCTATCTTTGTCAACAAGAATAGGCATTCTTCTATTGTTTCTTGGGTTGAAATCAAGGACAACCACTTTTCAACAATGCCTTTGTAATCTACTCTTGTAGGGAAAGTTATGTTGTCTATGTATCCTCCTTCACAATATTTTGTGATTAACATAGTTTAGTCCTCAAATCCCAAATAAACCCAACAATCCAGAGGGAAGAAGAAGGGGTGAGGTAAGAAGAAGGGTAAGGAAGAGAAGGAGGATGTGAATAAACTTGGCGCCAATGCAAGTTATGTAAGGAAATAAATGAAAGTGAAATTCCCTTGTAAGTTATACAAGAGAGATCATATTACTAAAATGTGCCCTAATATTTCGTGATTATGTAGACCCTCCGTCTTCTAAGGCTAAGGATGCTTCTGATTCTTAGGAACCTCTTCATACAGAGAGACTTGTTGTTGAGTCTATACCTCAGATGCCGAAAGGCTCCTCAATGTGCTTGATTTTCAATCCAAATGCTAGGGTTGCTTAGAATAATTTTGTGGTTGAAGATTTAGCTAAGAATCCCTATGTTATGTTAGTGTTAGAGGTGCTTTAATAATTTCCTACACAAAGGAGCGTGTTACTCAATACTATTGGAGAATCCGATCAAAAGAATTCTCAAGTAATTACATTTGATACTATCTGTGTCAAGCCAATATTTCCACATCATGTTGCCTCTCAAATTAAAGCGATATAATAGAAGAAGAATATCTTTTGAATTGTTGTTGATGAGGGAGCTTCCACTTCTATCATGTTAATAGCATGTAGGAAGGCTATAGGGCATCCAAATTTGGTTCCTTATCCAACTCTATTAACTGCATTTGATGGGAATTCTCATACGCTGCATGAGATTGTGCCCACCTTCCCGGTTGGAGTAGGGCGAAAGTAGTCAATGTAGAAGTAGAGGTGGTCGATGCAAAGCTCAATTGTAATCTTTTGTTTGGACAAAATTGGGTTTACGTGATGCAATTTTTTGTGTCAACTTTATTTTGCATGCTATGTTTCCCTCACGAAGGGAAGATCATTACCATAGATCATTTGGTTTATAAACAACCTGATCCTAGTGCTTCATCATATTATTATATCCCATTGGTGAATAATTATCATCAACATACTGAGAATCTAGGGGATGGAATGTATTATTTGTTGATGGGAATTTTTTTTCCTCCTTTGGTGATGCATATTAATACCATTTCTTCTATATCTAGGGTGTTCCCTCATAATCATACTTTCCATACCAATTGTTTTGAGGACCCTTGGAAATTTCCCTCTCCTACTACCACAATGGAAGAAGGGAAGGTTTCTAGAATGGATTATCCTATGTTTGCAACAGGGATTTCATATCAAATTATTGTTAATAATGCTACAAACTACAATCCAATCTTTGTTCCACCACAAATTTGGATGATGATGCAGTTTTGGTTTAGGAAACTAACTTGACCATGGCTATGGATTGCCTTGATATAGTTTTTCAATTTGATTAAACAATCCTAGAAGTATTGATATGTGTAAAATGGCCATGGGATGGTTTGCATCATTGGTCTCATTTTCTCCCTAATTTGAAGAGATTTGACTCTAATTTTTCATGTTCCACATCGTATGGAAATGTTCATAGGCCCTTGAACCCTTTGGCGCCAACTAATATTTTTGTTGAGGGGAACATGGATAATATCTTGCAAACTATGGTGGTGAAAACTTCTATGGATCCCAACATTATCAAAAACATCTTTATAGGAATTGGTTGTACTCCTAAAGAAGTTAAGATTTATACCATCTATTTAAGGAGTTTTGTGATGTGTTCACATGGTCTTATGAAGAAATTCTTGGAATAGATCCAGGCATCATACAATAGGAGATCAAGACCTATGAAAATCTAAAACCAGTATGCCAGAAGCTTCGACCAGCCAACCCTAGAAAAGCTACAATTATTAAGGAAAAGGTAGAGAAACTGCTCAAATCATGATTCATCTACCTTATTTCTCTGACTAAATGGGTTTCAAATCCCATTCATGTTGATAAAAAGCAAGGGACAATCTATGTGTGCACTGAATTTAGGGACCTTAATTAAGCTTGTTCAAAAGACAATTTCCCTACATTGTTTATTGATCATATTATCAATGAGTGCATGGGAAATGATTTTTTTTCCTTTATGGATGGATTCTCTAGGTATAATCAAATAACAATTTTTCCTAAAGATCAACATAAGACATCATTTATTTGTCCTTGGGGTACCTTTGCATATAGGAAAATGCCTTTCAACCTTTAAAATGTTGGGGATACCTTTCAATGGACCGTGTCTTATGCTTTCCATGATATCAAGCATGTTGTATTAGCATATTTGGACGATCTAGTTGCTCACTCCCAAAAGAGAAAGGAATATCCAAAGCACCTTAGCTAAATTCTTAAAAGATGTTGTTACTATAAAATCTCGTCGAATCCTTATAAGTGCATGTTTGCCATAACATATGGTCGATTGTTGGGATCATCATGTCTAATGAAGGGATTAGGTTCAATACTTCCAAGGTTTAGGCAATACTTTAGTTCTCCCCCCCCCCCCCCCCCCATCTAATGTGTGTCAACTTCAAAGTCTCCAAGGTACATCTATTTTTTTATGGAGATTCATCATAAAATGTGCTGATATAACTAAGGGATTTATGTGCCTATGGAAAAAAGGATTTCCATTCATTTGGGATGAATTTACTCGACACTTATTCGATGCTTTGAAAAAGACATTTACCTCTACTCCTTTACTTAGTCCACCTTACTATAGCAGAGACTTCCTTTTATCTCTCACAGTGGCAGAAATACCATTAGTATGGTTTTGGTTTATGAAGACGATGTGTTCAAGGAACATGTTATCTATTACCTCAGTCATAGTCTAGCAGGTCTTGAGATCTGATATTATCATGTTGAGAAACTGACATTGTCGACAATTCATGTTTTCCAGTGACTCCGTCATTACATTTTTTTGAGAAAAACTAGCATAGTTGTTGATATAATCCCTTTCAATGTGTTTTTAATAGGCGAGTGATTGGGGAAATTCCAATAAGTGGATTGTGATTTTGCAATAATTTTACCTTGATTTTATGTCAGCGAAATCTAAGAAATCCTTGGTTTTTTCCAAATTGATCTCGGAGTTAACTTGTAAAGGAGATCCTAGTTATGATGATTTTTCTTCGGATGAACACCTCTTTCTATTATCTTCACAAGATCCTTGGTATGGAGACATCCTAGTATATCTCAAGACTTTGAAGTTTCCTTAGTCCCTTTCTAAGGATGCTCGTTGAAAACTATGTCACTTAGCTAAGAATTACTTGGTTACTAATGATAAATTATATCGTCATGGCATTGACTCAATTCTACAATGTTGTTTAACCCTGGATGAGCTTGAGAAAGTACTTAATGATTGTAATAGTGAAGCCTATGGCGGTCATTTATCTAGGTTGGAGATAGCACAAAAAAATTTATGAATCGGGTATTTATGGCTTATAAGGTTCTAGCCAACACTAGCATGTACCCTATTTCTTAATCAGGGATATGCAAAAGATGCATTTTTTGGTTGAAATATGCTTCTCCTTGTCAAACTATGTTTTATTTGATTGGCTAGGATTTATGACAGGGCTTTAAAAGTATTGTTTTTTATTTTTAAGAATGTGTTGTCGGTCAACTCATCAAACATGGTTTAGCCAAAAATGGACAAATAGAGAGAATTTTCAGGAAAATCTTGCAAAAAACTATCGTGTTTCCCTAACAGACGGGTTGAACATGAGCTATCCAAATAATTTTCTTAACCCATGTTGAGTTAAGCAAAAAAAAAATTTGAAATTTCTATAAATATATGTCGATGGGCACACTCTTCCCAGAGAAAATACGGAAACAAAAACATATATTTAATTGATATACTAGCTGAGAACAGCTGTTAGGATATTCCAACACATATGAAATAGTTAAGTATAACTTGGTCTAGTGTAGAGTTAGGTAAAGTGTGTTTCTTTACTATGTACTTTTGTAACTTACTATCTGACGGTCACGATATGTTCTAGACATGAAGTGATCCAACGGTTCATTCTCTCTTCGGTATTACCGACACTTGATCCATGGCTTAACACCTGATTGGTTCATGATCTCTATTTAAAGAGCATGGAGAGTCATTTGTAAGGTGACCGTTCATGAGAGAAGTTTATGTAAATTTTCTATCTTTGACATTAATAAATTTCCTGAAGTGGTCAAGTTGGCTCAGGCCTTCCACTGTTTCCCTCTTTGAGGGTTTTAACCACGTCAAGAATACTAGTGTACTGATCTGTGATCTGTTTGTGATTGGTGTCATTTGGTGTTCTATCTGTGAAAGTTACCCTGTAAATTCCTACATGGTATTAGATTTATTTGAGGGTCGTATCTGTTGGTGATCTGAATCCGAAGCCGGTACAATTGCATCTAACTGTCATTTCCTAGATCTATTGTTTATGACCGCTTTCAGGCCAAGAGTACTGCTCTATTGCATTAGGGGCATCTGTTCCAGTGAGGAACCCCTTTTGTTTCATGCGAAAAGGTTTCTGGTAGCCCTAGCTACATCATTTTTAAGATCTGGAGGTTTGCAGTCTTTATTTGTAATTTTAGTTATTTATCTCTCTGTTTATTTCGATTAATTTATCTCTCTGTTTTTTATTGCCAGATTTATACTTTCATTTATGCATATGCTCTTTGCCCTGCAACTGTGTGCGATCTAGGCAAATCAGAAACAGAAAGGAAGGATTTTTTCTCGTGCATATGCTCTTTTTCGTCGTGCCTTAATGTGATCTCGGAAGATCAGAAACATTGAGGAAAATATTTAGTTTCTAGCGAAATCTAACTTCAAGCCGCAAGGTTTGGATATGTCCATTTTGGGTTGTGTGGTTTTTTATTTTGTAGGAAAAATGTCTTTCTCAAGTAAGCACGTACTCCAAAGCTTCAGTGACTTAAAAAAAAAAAAAAACCCTTCCTCTTTTCCAAAAACTACTAACCTTTTAAACTAGCTCACTTGGTCCAAAGTTACTTTATGAGAATAGAGGTCTTGGGTTCACGTATTTCTTTTTTTTGAGTTACTTTTTCAAAAAGTACATGTAACTAATGTTTTAAAGTTACTTTATGTAAAAATGTTCTCACCCATTATAAAAAGTGAGTCACTTATAATTCTAAAGTCTCTTTATCTTTTACTTAAGTTACAATTTAGTGGGTAGTTCATAAAGTACCATTGTAAAAGTGACTTTCACTTATTTACAAAAGTGGGTCACATAATTTTTTTTTTTAAATGAGCTAATTATATTAAGCTTGGAAAGAGGGGATTTTTTTTATAAATATAACATTATCATTCACTTCCGCACATTCAAGTAGTTCGTCAGCATCTTCAACAACGTTTCTTCAAAAAGTCATAACTTCTTCATCCGGAAGTCGTTTTTTTTTTAATTAACGTAATTTTTCGAGATATTTCCATTGGAACACTTTGTTTCAGGATCTACAGCTTCAGTTTCTATTAAAATGGAAATTCCATGCCAAGTTATTCTTGACAGCACCAACTACTTCCAATGGGTGTTCTACATGGAGGATTTACTTATAAGTAAAGGTCTTTATTGAATAGCCTCAGGGCAAGAGTCTAAACCTAAAGATGAAGATAAGGCAATCAAATGGAAAAATAAGCAATATCAAGCACGTGGGTTGATAGGGATGTCTATCTCTCCAAACCTTAGGTTCCATATCACAGAACTTGATACCCATGATGAAGCAATGAAACAACTCAATAAAGTTTTTGGAATTAAAAATTAAATTAGAGCCCATCAACTCGAAAATTAGTTGCTTACGTTGGACCCCAATAATTTTTCTTCCATTGAATATTTTTTGTCCAAGTTCAAGACCCTTAGACTTCTCTTGGAAGGTGTTAAGGTTAAGAAAGAAGATGGTAGCCTTATCTATTCCATTCTTACTAAGTTAGGACAAGCCTACTCTGTGTTTGTTTCCACCTTCCATTCTACTAGAGAAGCCTTTATTTCTCAAGGAAAAACCTACAAGTCCCCCTCTTTTGATCCCTTTTGTGATTCTTTAATAAGAGAATAAGAAAAACTCTTATATCTTTGTCTTCTTAATCTTGGAAACTCTTCTAAGAAATCCTTAACCGCCCAACAACAACCAAGTTCAAAGAATCCTAAGAAGCAGCATCCTACAAAGAATGGTCCTAAACCAACCAAGGGTCCTAAGCACTTTCAATCTGAAAATGAAAAATGAATTCAACAAAATGATAAGGCAAATAAAAACAAAGGGAAGAAGACTGATAGGCATTGTAACTTTTATAATTGAGATGGCCGCTTAGAATCCAAATGCTTTAAGAAGATGGAAGCCTTGGAAGCAACAATGAAAAAGCATAACATCCATTTGGAGCACTCTTCAACTTCAACTTCATCTTCAGGAATAGCACTTTATGCATGTGGTTGTCAAGCATCTCAGTCTGGTTATGCACTAAATGTATCTTCTTCTTCTCATTCTCATGAGTGGCTCATTGATTCTGGAGCTTCTTATCACATAGCCAAAAACAAAGCCATGTTTTTTCTTTAGATGATTATAACACCAAAAATATATATGTTGGTGATGATAGATCTTTAGTGTTGTAGGGACTGAAACTATTCATCTAGACAATGGTCAATTTAATGATGTATTATGTGTTCCAACCTTATCCTGCAACCTTTTATATGTATATCAGATAACTCATTCGAGTGAAGGTAAAACTGTTGAATTTTCACCTCACGATGTTGTAATTAAGGACCTAAGGGATCCTAGATAGATTTTAGCTACTAAAATTGATGATGATTCTACAAGGATGTACATCGACTCTTTCCTCGGTATTTGTTGCTCATAATGATGAAGTGTGCAAACTTTGGCATGAGTATTTTGGTCACTTAAACTATCGCTCCCTTCAAAATCTATGTAAAGAAAATATGGTGACAGGTCTTCCTATGGTATCTTGCAAAGATGGTGTCTGTTCTGGATGTGTACTCGAAAAACATCATCATGATAGTTTTGAAAAACGTGCCTCTTGGCACGCCTTAGGCCCTTTACAGCTTGTGCATAGTGATTTATGTGGTCCACTTCCAGTTGTTTCATTCTCTGGCTACAATTATTTCTTAACTTTCATTGATGATTTTTCTAGACACACTTGGGTATACTTCTTAAAACTCAAGAGTGAAGTATTTAACATGTTCTTGGCCTTTAAGGCCTTTGTTTAGAAATAATCTGGACATCAAATTCTTAAGCTAAGATCTGATAATGGCAGAGAATATGTTAACAACAAATTCATCTACTTTTGCACTGAGCATGGAATTCAAATGCAATATATTGTTCCATATACTCCTTAACAAAATGTTGTAGCTGAAAGGAAGAATCACACCTTAAAGGAAATGGCTAATTGTATGCTTCAATCTAAAGGACTTAGTCTTAATTTTTGGGCAGAAGCAATTAACTATGCAAATTACATAGTAAATTGCACTCCTACTAATGTTTTAAAGAATATCACTCCAAAAGAAGCATGCAGCTCAATTAAACCAGATGTAAGTCACTTTCGTGTTTTTGGAAGTGAAGCATGGGCCCATATTCCCGATGAGAAACATAAAGCCTTAGAACCTAAGAGTGAAAAATGTTTTTTTGTTGGATATTCTGAAGATGTCAAAGGATATAGACTTCTTTCACCTAAATCCAAAAATGTTATCATTAGAAGAGATGTAAAGTTTGTTGAAAATATATCAGCCTACAAGCCTAGTTCGACGGATGTGCCACTTCTCTCTATCCCTTCTACTTCTGAAAATATTTATCCCTTAGATGATGACAGCGAGGATAACAATCCTCCCCCACCTTCTCAGGATCCTCCTTCAACTCCTTAGCTTCCAAAATGGGTTTGTGCTTCTCAGGATGCAGCAGGTTCTCTTGCAGGTGATCCTACAAATCAACGACATACATGTTCTCAGTTTGATAGAGCCTCTTCTTTACTGGCTCAAGCTTCGGAAAATTATGATATTGACACCTTTGCATAAGCTTCAGACCATCCAAATTGCGATGCAGCTATGAATGAAGAATAACGTTCATTATTGGAAAATGATACATGGGATCTTGTTCCTCTTCCAAAGGGAAGGAAACTTGTTAGATGTAAATGGGTTTACAAAACCAATTTTGGACCAAATATAAAAGTTGATAAACATAAAGCTCATTTTGTTGCTAAGGTATTTTCACAAGTTGAAGGCAATGACTACACTGAAACCTTCTCCCCTGTTGCCAAAATGAACTATATCCACCTTGTTCTTTCCCTTGCTGCCTCTTTCAAATGGGAAGTCCATCAGATGGATGTTAAATCTTCCTTCTTGCATGGGGACTTGCATGAAGAAATCTATATGGAACAACCTCCTAGCTTTATACAAATAGACTCCAGCCTTTTATGTCGGCTTAAGAAATCCCTTTATAGTCTCAAGCAAGCCCCTTGGGCTTGGTATGCCAAAATGGATAGCTTTCTTTTAGATACTGGATTTTCTAGGTGTCATCCTGACGATATTGTCTACACCAAGAAATTGGGTAAGTCTCTTATCATTATTGTTCTTTATGTTGATGATCTTATCCTTACTGGTAGTGATCCCAACCTTATAAACCATGTGAATTCCAGCCTTAAAAATCAGTTTGAAATGACAGACTTAGGACACTTACATTATTTTCTTGGCCTTCAAGTCTTGCAATCTAAGGAAGGTATTTCCCTTTCCCAATCCAGGTATGCATGTGATCTTCTATGCCACTTTCACATGGAAGATTGTAAGCCAACCCCTTCTCCCTTTCAGTATGGAACCAAACTTTTAGTCACTTGTACCTCCCCTGAAGTTGATGCTACCTTATATTGTCAACTTGTAGGAAAAATTTTGTATCTGACCCATACCCATCCTGACCTTTCCTTTGTTGTTGGCCTTATTGCTCGGTTTATGCAAAACCCACATGAAAGTCATTGGAAAGAAGCTAAAAGAATACTTCATTATGTTCAAGGTACAATTCAATTTGGTATTCATTACAGTGCAGAAGCATCTCCTCTATTGGTTGGTTTCACTGATTCTAATTGGGCTGGTGACCCTGATGATCGGAAGTCTACTGCAGGTTATGTGTTCACTCTTGGTTCTGGACCTATTACATGGGCTTGCAAGAAATAAAGTGTCATTTCTCTTTCTTCAGCAGAAACAGAGTATCATGGCGTCATAGAAGCTAGTAAGGAAACCAAATGGCTTCATCAGATCCTATCAAAGTTTGGATTTTAGCAGCAACGTCTGACTACACTTTGATGTGATAATCAGAGTTCCATTCAACCGTGCAAAGATCCATTCCAACATCAACATAGCAAACACATTGAACTACACATGCACTTCATCAGAAATTTCATTCATGACTATGTTCTTGAAGTGCAATATTGTTCAACCGATGATCAAGTTGTAGACATCTTTACAAAGGCTCTCACAGAGGCGAAGTTTACTAAACTTTGATTTATGGTTGGATTTCAGGAAGTTGTCACTAAGGGGGGATAGGCTTTAATGCATCTTTCCTTCTCCTATTGTGTCATATGTGTACATCCTTCAATCCTATCCCAAGTTTTTCTCAAGGGGGGATGTTAGGATATTCCGACACATAGGAAATAGTTAAGTATAACTTGGTCTAGTGTAGAGTTAGGTAAAGTGTGTTTCTTTACTATGTACTTTTGTAACTTACAATCCGACAATCACGATATGCTCTAGACATGAAGTGATCTAATGGTTCATTCTCTCCTTGGTATTACCGACACTTGATTCGTGGCTTAACACGCGGTTGGTCCATGATATCTATTTAAAGAGCATGGAGGGTCATTTGTAAGGTGAACATTCATGAGAGAAGCTTATGTACATTTTCTTTCACATTAATAAATTTCCTGAAGTGGCTGTGTTGGCTCAGGCCATGGATTGTTTCTCATATTCATATAATATTCGTTGGGTCTAACAAATTTTCATTGGTAATTCTTCGTCTGATTTGTGTGGTGACTTTTAGATAGTAATGTCCTCATTATCGATAGGCATCCATTTTCTTTTGATGCCTAGTTATTCACTCCCTTTAAATTGATCATACTAGATGTGTTATTCATCTACCTATGCATAAACTATAAGAAACATTGTCATAATTGAAAAGAATGGCTAAATAGTGAGGTGTAAAATAATAGAACACACCATTTTGAATTGAAAACACTTAGAAAGAAGGAAAAATGAGGGTATGGTGGGCATTTTTCTAAACTGGGTAAAACTGGGTTAAAAACTGAGAAATTGTCATTTTTCAAATCAATTGCAAGACACTAACACAAAATTTGAGGAATGTGAAAGAGGATTTTGTCACAAATACATTTGTCTTCAACCCCATAGAATTATTTCTAATTAATGAAATTTGTACAGTCTTCGGTGGGAAATTTTATAAGCACAATTTTGTACATTTTCTCTTTGTTCTTGATAGAACAATTCAAGAACTTAAGTCATTATTTTTTACTTTTGATCAAGAGACTTACAAATTGTGCACAAGTGTAAGTAAATAATTCATTCAAACCAGGTATATAGTGAGGTGGAAAATAGTAGAACACACCATTTCCAACTAAAACCACTTAGAAATAAGGAAGAATGAGGGTATGGCGGGAATTTTTCTGAGCTGGGTAAAACTGGGTTAAAAACCGAGAAATTGTCATTTTGTCCAATCAATTGCAAGAAACTGACACAAATTTTGAGGAATGCGAAAGAATTTTCGTCACAAATACATTTGCCTTCAGCCGCATAGGCTTATTTCCAATTAATGACATATGTACAGTTTCTGGCGGGCATTTTTCTAAGCCCACTTTTTTACATTTGCACTTTGTTCTTGACAAAACAATTCAAGAACTTCAATCATTAATTTTGAATTTTGACTGAGAGACTTACAAATTATGCGCAAGTGTAAATAAGTCATTCTTTCAAACCAGGTGTATAATGAGGTGGAAAATAGTATAACACACCATTTCCAAATGAAATCACTAAGAAGGAAGGAAGAATGAGGTATGGTGAGCATTTTTCTGAGTTGGGTAAAATTGGGTTAAAACTTTGAGAAATTGTCATTTTTTTAAAATCAATTGTGAGAATTTGAGGAATGTGAAAGAGCTTTTTGTCACGGATACAGCTGCCTTCATCCCCATATGGTTATTTCCAATTAACGACATATGTACAGTCTTTGGCAAGAATTTTTCTAAGCCCACTTTTGTACATTTTCACTATGATCTTGACAGAAAAATTCAATACCTTAAGTCATTAGTTTTGAATTTTTACCAAGAGACTTAGAAGTTGTGCACAAGTGTAAATAAATCATTCATTTAAACCAAGTTTATAGTGAGGTGTAAAATAGTAGAACACACCATTTCCACACCCAGCACTCATTCTTGAGTACTTTTTAGTGATCCCAGTGGGAAATTGGTTTTCTTTTAATTTGACACCTTCATTTACTTCTAGTTTCCTAATTTTGGATTTAAAAATCTTGTTGTGTAAATACACTACAAGGTTACCTTCTAAGTGTGAAATGCCCGAATAGTTGACCAAAATGTTGGCTTAAGTCTATATTTGGGTCTCTTTAATTTTTTTCAGTTGTAGAGAATATGTTTCCTCCTCCCATGGTCTTAAACAAGTCCAAATTTGTCTTTAGCATGAAATCCATAACTTTGTAGATTTGTCTTATAAATCTAAAAATGGGCTTAGAAAAATGCCATCCCCGAGCTTTATAGAGGCATTTTTTAAAACATAAGAGCATATACTTGGAGTTATATATGTATTTGACAAAATTGGTATTCCTCAGTTTTTTACTGAATTTGACTAGTTCAGTAAAATGCAAGCCCAACCCTCATTCTTTAGTATTTTTTAGCGATCCTAGTGGGAAATGATTTTCCTTTTAATTTGACACATTATTTTACTTCTAGTTTCGTAATTTTGTATTTAAAAAATCATGTTGTGTAAATACACTACAAGTTGTCTACAACATAATTTTCAAAATTGGTATTCCTCAGTTAGGGTTTTATAACTTGGGCTTTCAAGAATCCAATATTTAAACCGTAAGAAAGAACCAGGTGTATAGTGAGGTTGAAAATATTATAACACACAATTTCCAACTAAAATCACTCATAATGAAGGAAGAATAAGGGTATGGCGGACATTTTTCTGAGTTAGGTAAAATTGGTTTAAAAACTAAGAAATTGTCATTTTCCCAAATCAATTTCAAGAAACTAACACAAAATTTGAGGAATGTGAAAGAATATTTTGTCACAAATACATTTTTATTTAGCCCCATAGGCTTATTTCCAATTAGTGACATTTGTATAGTCTTCAGCAAACATTTTTCTAAGCCCATTTTTGTACATTTGCAATTTGTTCTTGATAGAACAATTCAAGCACTTAAGTCATTAGTTTTGAATGTAACAGTGTTGCTCAATGTGTATTGGAACCACACAAATGGATATATATACATCTAAATAAGTGTTCTCGTCCCTAATGGACAAGGAAGCAACAACCTATGAAGGGTTTCCAGGTAACTTGTTAACATAAGTGACTAGAATATGAATACCCACTAGTGGAGTGCCAATTAGGCTGAGCACCATGGCTATAACAAATCATTCAAGCAAGGAGTTACCACATCATATCAACACCAAGACAACATACAAAATATGGCTCCTAGCAATGAGATATTCAACATCAATACATACATAACAAAGATGTGACTTTACAAGAAGAGCAGAGCATGAAATCAAGTCATCCAAGATCACGAGACTGTGCCTTACCCAACATAGGAGTACACTATTTATTTATACCAAAGCATTCGTAATATTATATTATTACATACCCAAAACTAGGGTATCTACCAATAAGGACTTGAAGAATGCCTCCTTCTAAAAAACGAAGACTAGAGAAGAAGAACTCAATAGGAAGACTAGATTCTTGGTACCCAATGTTGTATGTGAATTCTACAAGTGGAAGATACTCTTTTCACTTCTTGGACTAGTGTATAACATAAATCCTCAACGTCTCTTCGAGGATTCTATTTTTCCTCTCTATTTTCCCATTCGTTTGTGGATGATATATTGTACTAAATGCCAATTATGTCCCCAAGCCTACAAATAGTTCCTTCTAAAACCTTGAAGTGAACTTAACATCTCTATCTAAGATGATTTTCTTGGGAACTCCATGCAAGATCACAATTTGCATGAAGTCCATAAATTTATAGATTTGTCTTATAAAGATAAAAATGGGCTTAGAAAAATGTGAGACACGAGGTTTATAGACGCAAATTTTAAAAGATAAGAGCATATACCTAGAGGTATATATATACGACAAAAACCTCCTTCATAATTTTGAAACTCTTTCTAAGTTATCTGCAACATTGTTTTTGAAATTGGTATTCCTCAGTTTTTAACTGAATTTGACTAGTTCGGTAAAATTCATGCCCAATAATTTTAAAATAAACGCGTTATGAGTTATCCCACATTAATGGGAGAAATAACCCGTGTGTTGTTTATATATGGAATGCATGGAGAAGTGCTTTGGTTTCTCCTGTAGATAATCTCTCGGCCTCCTATTGAGGGCCTTCCACCCTTTTCCTCTATTTGTGGGTTGGGTTCGTCCTCTCAACCTCCTGCTGAAGTTCGTCCTCCCTTCCCCTATGTTTTCCCTTTATTATTTTTGGTCTTGCAGAGCCAATATTATTGGCCTGGGCCATGATGGAAAAATCGGCCCAAGCAAATCCTCTGTTGGCTGATATTGTTGCGTTCAATTCCTTGGTGGCATCAGCTCATAATTTCAAAAGCAAGGTGCATAAAAGTTTGTGAAAAGGGCTGAGGAGATCCCAAAGATAGAGATTAGCGGCCCTCAATCATGCTCTCGTGCTTTGTAGCTTGTCGACCGAGGGCTTATTGACCAGTTCATTAGCCTTTAGCCATCTCCACGGAAGGTTAAATCCTGGATTAAGAAGAACTAGAAACCTCTCATCAAAGGTGAGGTGATATCTTCTTTTTGTGGCAAAGGTTTCTATAATTTATACTTTGAGAACATGATGGACAAATATTTAGTGTTCAAAAGTGGTCCATACCATATAATTTCATGTAGATTCGCAAGTTCATGCAATTTACTAAAGCACAGGACAAGAATCTACTTCTACTTTCAATTAGCTGAAGCCAATAGATCGATGAAAAACAATATGAACAAGAAGAATACAAATCAATGGCACATAACACAATCAGTTTTCCTCGGGAAAGGAACTTCTCAAAACCTCACATATCTGTATTGCATTATTAAAAAATGTGAGTCAAGATACAAAGTTTTTTCTCACTAGAACAATTCCACACAAGTATGCTCAACTCTCTCAGCTCACAAGCAAGCTCTTGGCCAACACTTAGCCAATTATGTAGCTCTCCAATCTCCTAATCTCTTGTGTAATTCCTAGGATGAATAGCCTGTATTTAAAGGGAATTCATGCTTCCAAAACTGCGCAATCCAAACATAGGTCCTTCTCTGATTGCATGCATGATACTTATAGCTCAGTAAATCATACAACTGATAGTACATTGTCCCTACACTCTAGTCTCAACTGGTTCTTTCTCAAAATCAACATGCATGGATTTCTGACGAGGGAAACTTCAGTTAACTAGAGTGACACTTGTGGATTCACTAGTGCACCAACTGACTGTTAACTCTCTATTAGTTCCACAAATAGTTAGAACTAATTTAACTAAACATAACTCAATAAACTAAGTTATCTAATTACAAGTCACAATTAAACTCATCCTGGACCCCTAAAACTTAGGGAGAACATATACATGACTTCAGAAAGACTTCCAACTTGAAATTCCTAAGCTAATTAATTTAATTAAACTCAATTAACTATTTATAAGTTTCTATGAGAATAGAATTTGATTTTAATTTCAATTTAATTCAAGGACAAATTAAACTGGAATTTCCTGTTA
Source organism: Pinus taeda (assembly GCA_000404065.3). Classification (NCBI taxonomy): domain Eukaryota; kingdom Viridiplantae; phylum Streptophyta; class Pinopsida; order Pinales; family Pinaceae; genus Pinus; species Pinus taeda. The sequence goes on along the minus strand of APFE030591596.1, from coordinate 4,006 downwards.
CCATTTCTCAACGCTCCCTCTCAAAAAGAAAGGGATTATCAGCTACCCCGATCCTATCTCTATGAAACTTGAATTTACATCTTGATAATGCCTTTGTCAAAATTTCATTATCTTGCTCCTCCATGGGAATCTACTCTAACAACATAATCTGCCTCAATACACAATCTCTGAGATGATGATATCAGATGTCAATATGCTTGGAACAATCATGAAAAACTGGATTTTCTGAGAGTTTGATACAACTTTGATTATTGAGGTAAATCACAGTAGGATCCATATGTTGATCAAACAAAGCAACCGGTATCTTCCTCATCCAGATGGTGTCACATGTTGCCTGACTCGCAGCCATGTACTCTACCTCTGCCGAACTGAGTGCAACTTATCTATGTTTCTTGTTGTACCAAGAAATTGTCCTTGAACCAATACTGAAGATCCATCTTGATGTGATCTTCTGGTCGAATAGACTCCCTACCCAATTTGCATTGGTGAAGCCTTGAAGCTTCAATCCCTATGTTCGTCTATACCATAATCCATATTGAGAAGTGCCCCTGAGGTATCTCAACCCATGCTATTCTGCCTTCCAATACAGCTTGGTAGGCTTAACCATCACTTGACTAAGTTGGTTAACTACATAGCATAAATCCAGTCGCATGTTGACCAAGTACATGAGTGAACCCACAAACTTCTTGTAAACAGTAGCTTCCACTACCTCTCCCAAAGTAGCATCCTCCTTCCTCCAATTACCAGCTAGAAGAGTCTCCATGGGTTTGCTTCTCTCCATGCGGAATCTCTTGAGTATCTCGTTGGCATACTTTCCCTGAGACACAAACAACTCCCCATCTCCCTTCCATACCTCCATGCCAAGAAATTAATGCATAAGCCCCATATCCTTCATCTCAAACTCTCTTGCAAGTTCCTCCTTGCAAGACTATATCATTTGATCATCACCTGTCAGTATGAGATCATCAACATAAAGTACAATGATCAACAATGTACCTTCCACCACTATGTGGTATAGGTTCACATCTACTTCACACATCTGCTTCACTCTTCGTGAAGCCCAACCCAGTGAAGTAGCTATCTATCATGGTGTACCAAGCACGGGGTGCTTCCTTCAACCCATACAACACTCTCTTGAGCCGACACACATGCGACTCATGGTCAAAGGTTTCAAAACCTTCAGACTGCTCTATGTACACCTCTTCCTCAATCATTCCATTAAAAAAGGTTGCCTTTACATCCATCTGATGTATCTTCCAATCCATTTGCACTAATAGTGCCAATATAGATCTGATTGGCGAGTACCTTGCAACAAGATCAAAGGTCTCATCATAGACAATCCTCTCTACCTATGAAAAGCCACGAGCCACAAATCTAGCATTATGATTCTCCAAACTACCATATGTAGCTTTCTTTACCTTGTAAATCCAACGGGAGCTCACCACCGACTTGACCTTTGGTCTCGGGACTACATCTCAAACACTGTTGCAAACTAGGGAGTCATACTCCTCCACCATGGCATCAACCCAAACTGACTGCTCCACTTCTCCCTTAAAGGAAGATGGCTCTGTCATAACACATTCACCCATAAGAGCCATGTAGCTAGTGTACCTCTCAGGTGTTAGAAAATTATATATTACGGAACAATGGAACACATAAAATATTGTAGAAATATAAACACACAAAACGCATAAAACAAGAGAGACACAGATATACGTGGTTCACCCAGTTTGGGCTACGTCCACCCAAAATAGCCAGTCCTTCCTTTCTATTATCCAGCAAAATGAAGAGACACAACCTATAGCAAATCCACTGTAATATCCTCTGTTTTCTCTCACAGTCTCACCTCTCTGTTTTCCACTCACACATCTAGAATACACATCTATCACAGCCTCAAATACAATGCCCTCATACAAAGAGAGGGGTTGCCTTCTAGGGCAAAAAACCCTAAACTAAACATAAGTTCTACCGTCAGATCACTTGCCTAATGAACGGCCCAGATTGACTAGAAATTACTATACTTTTACAAGGCAAATTTACATTTGTTTTTAGCTTCAGG
>APFE030591576.1:110296-146233 GCA_000404065.3 Pinus taeda | reverse complement strand
AATGGCCATCTTCAAGAACCTGTCGACGACCACAAAAACACAATCATTTCCATGCTTAGTGGAAGGAAGGCCTGACATGTAATCCATGGAGATGGATTCCCAAGGTCGACTAAGGGTAGGTAGCGGGGCATAGAGGCCTTACTTCTTGATGGTCGATTTGGCAATGGCATAGGCAGTACATGATCTGATGTACTTCCCAACATCCTATTGAAGATTCGGCCAATAGAAATAGTTTTGCAGTATTGCTACCATTTTCTCAACCTCGAAATGCCCAACAGCCCAAATGTAGTGTGCTTCCCAAATCATCTTGGCACGCTCGCTTGAAGGAACAGAAAGGTGACCTAGGTGGCATAACAGGGCATCCTGGAGGTGAAAATCTAGAACATGCCGACCCTCCAAGAGTGTCTAGTATCTGTGGCTGAATTCTGGCCCTTCGTAGAGAAGTGGCCAATCAGAAGTCTCATGCCCACAAGAGTTGAGTGCGGTGGTTAACACCATTATCGGTAGTTGACTGAGGCAATCTACAACATTATTAGTGCTGCCCTTCTTATACTTGATATTCAAATGGAACTATTGCAGGTATGTAGACCACTTTTGATGGAGATCATTCTTCAATTTCCCTTGTGTCTATGTGAACTGCAGGGGTCGGTGGTCTGTGTGGATGACCGTTTCCTTCCCCAAATGTAATGCTTTCGTTGTCGACAAGCCCACACAATGGAATACATCTCTTTATCATAAGTGGGATACTTCTAGACTGTGTTTGAAAGTGTTTCACTGTGATATGCCACTGGATGCCCATGTTGAGTAAGGATTGCCCCAATAGCATAGTCAGAGGCATCTGTCTCGACCTCAAATGGTTGTTATAAATCTGGTAACCCGAGCACTGGTGCCATGCAGAGACGATCTTTCGACTCTATGAATGCCTTCTGTTGAGATTCATACCAAAAGAACTTTGCTTTCGCTCCTCCCTTGGTGACTTGACTCAAGGGCCAAGTGATATGAGAAAACCCCAACACGAACCCGCGGTAGAAGTTGGCAAGACGTAGAAAGCTGCGGAGCTCTGTCAAAGTGGGTGGAGATGGCCAATCCCGAATGACTTGGATCTTGGCTGGATCCACATGCACCCCCTATTCATCAATAATGTATCCCAGATACTCAACCTGCGTCATGCCAAAAGTGCATTTCTCCAAATTGGCAAATAGCTTGTGTTGCCGTAGTGTTTGGAGAACTTGTCAGATGTGGTGGAGGTGCTCTTCCCAACTCTAGTTGAAGATCAGAATGTCATCCAAGTATACCACTACATATGAGTTGGTGAATGGCCACAAGAAGTCATCCATTAGCCTCATGAAGGTTGCAGGAGCATTCGTCAATCCGAAAGGCATAGCCAACCATTCAGAAAGGCCCTCCTTAGCTTTAAAGGTAGTCTTCCACACATCAGAGGGTTCGATTGGTACCTGGTGATATCCTAACTTAAGATCTGGCTTGCTGAAATATTTCACCCCCTTTATTTGGTCCAGGAGGTCACCAATCTGAGGGATCAGGTACCTATTAGGGACAGTGATCTTCTTCAGCGCTCGATAGTCAATATAGAGTCTCCATGTCCCATCCTTCTTCTGTACCAACACGATCAGGCTCCCACAAGGTGATGAACTTGGATGGATGTGACCTTTCTGCAGGAGCTCCTGAATCTGCCTCTTGATTTCATTGTTCCCAAGAATGGAGAACCGATAAATTGGTCCATTGGGTAGCAGCACACCTAGGGTCAGATCGATGGAGTGCTTGACCTGACAGTGCAAAGGAACCCCTACGGGGGAGGTGAATATGTCCTCGTACTCCTCCACGACCTTGTCCATCTATAGTTGTCATGTGGACGGGCCCTGTCTGGAGGTCATGGCTATCGTCTTCTTCTTTCCTTGAGGGTGTATCATCAGGAAAACAAATTTCCCGATTTTGGAAATGAGCTTACCACATTGTTTTGTAGTAATCAAAGAGATGGTGGTAGGTTGTGCTACCTCTGGTATCCTGTACAACTTATTTCCCAATGTAATAATAACAACACGGGGCCTTGATTCATACATAGCATGTCGCTTCCACAAGTATGGTTGTCCTAATAATACATCACAAACTTCAAAGGGAGCAATGTCACATAATACCTCATCCATGAAGGGCTTGATGCTGTATGGAAGGCGACAATGCTCGATCACGCGAAGATCCCGTCCTTGGTGAGGCCACCCAATGGTGTACGGTTGTGGATGTGTTGTGGTCGGTAAGCCCAACCACTTCACGACCTCTACTGAAATAAGGTTATTTTGGCTCCTGCTATCGAAAATGAACTGTAGCGAGGAGCCCTCTACCCACATCTGGGAGTGGAAGAGACGTTGCTCCTCCTCTTGATCTTCAGGTTCATTTTTCTGGGTCTTGGCAGTAGCAATAGTGGCATTGGGATCCGCATCAATGATCTGCTTCCCTTTGTCATTCCCCTTGTCAAGTTCTAACTCAGAGTCAGAACATGCATCTGATTCTGAAACCTTTAGCTCATCCACTGGTGCCTGCTTGGCCCGACACTCACTTGTGTTGTGAGTGGAGCTCTTATGGAACTTACACCATTTTCCCGTGTCCTTTTTTGGCTTTGCGGCGTTGTTCTTTGCTTGCAGCTTTGGCTGGTTGTCATGGGCTGCCCCACCTTGGCTTTGTCCATTTTTCTATAGTTTAGGGGCACCTTTTCCTTGCTTCAGATTCGCAGATCTAAGGTCTCACTTCTTTTCTTTAAACCTTTGCTCGACCTTGATGGCATATCGGTATGTTGTGCCGAGTGAGGAGATGTCTAGGAATTTTATTTCTTCCTAGATGTACTTGTGCAGGAAGCCATGGTATTTGAGTATCAAATGCTGCTCCGAATAGATCCAAAAAAATGTGATTTAGGGCCTCAAAACGGATTCGGAAGTTTAGGACCCGAAAAACTTCCAAAAATAGTAAGTTGTGCTACAATTAAGGAAATTGAAAATGCTGAGAGAAAAAATGGTGGGGGTCCAAGTGGACTTGGCAGGTGGCCACCAATATCCACCTGGATCATGGAATCAAATGCAGAATTCCAGTTGGAACCTCAGTGTATATTATAGAAAAAGGTGTTCATGCTCTAGAACCGAGCAATCGAGCAAGTTAAGGTGCAATGGAAGCACTTTGGGCTCGATGAAGCTACATGGGAGATGGCGGATCATATGCAAGCTATGTATCCTTCCTTGTTTGCTGGTTGAGGCAAAGGATTTTTGGCTTAGTGTTTTGGTATATGCTTTGGCATATTTTTTGGTATTGTTTTCATGATGTTTTTTAATGTACATATGTATATGGATGTAAATATTACTATGAGCTATGTTATAAAGCTCCACTATGCGGTATGTTGTTATGATGTCATGTTATTATGTTGTTATGTTAGTTTTCTTTCAGCAGGGTGATCATTGTAAATACTGCATTGAGCTAAGTTATAAAGCTCAATCAACAATATATATTTATCTTCCTGCAATTTTGTGGTTATATGTGTTGGTGAACACCGAGGATAGTGTTCCCCCAGGGGGGAGGGTTCTGTAATAGCCTTGGTGAAAATTTCATGTAATAAAAGTAAATAAAGGAAAAATAATAACCATATATGATGGGACACTTATTCCAAGTTGAATGTTGGGCAGAATTATAATGATGGGGATCACTTGCAATTGTTTATGGCTAAGGAAATTGGGAAAGGAAAAGGAAATGGCTAAGGCTTTGGAAATGAAAAATTGCATTTTTGGCACATTTATATATGAAAATAATGGAAGTTAGGAGAAAAAAGAGGTGAAATATCACAGGCTTCATGTGAGGAGGAAAATAAAGGAAAATAATGGAAAGTGAAGAAAATAGAGGTCACGTTCATAAAAAGGATTAAGAGGATCAGTTGGTAACCTTTTGTCAATTTAGTTTTGAAGCTCTCTTCTATTCTCTCTCTCTCTCGCATGGTCTTGGAGACTTAGATTTTTCTTGGAGCACTCTTGGTGGGTGTGGCATACTTGGATTCTCAGAGAAAGAATGAAAGGGAAGAGAAATAACGTGCAAGAAGGCATCAGGATCAACAACTACTTCAAGTTTTCTTGCAGGTACCAAGTTGCATGAATGTTTCCTTCACTAGTTTTGTCATGCATGGCACATGCATGTGGTTTCATGGTTTTGATCTATCATTGGCATGGAGGATTGCCTGGATTATCAATGGATTGCCTAGCCTTTCCATTTCCTAGATAGCCATGATGATTGTGGGTTTACATTCATTGGTTTTCTTTTTTTTTGGTTCTCATGTTTCCTTAGATTGGATTGAGTTATTAGTTCCTGGGAACCCTATAAAATATTGGGTTGAGTTACTAGTCCTGGAAGCCTTGGTTGGACAAACACTCTAGAAGCCCTTGGTGGGTTGAGATACCAGCCCTAGAAGCCTTGGTTGGAAAAATGCTCCTGAATCCTGGCGACAGCTGTGGGTTGCGTTACGAGTCCTATAAGCCTTGGCTGGAAAAAATGCTCTAGAAGCCCTCGAAGGCTTGGATAGAGACCAAATTGATGATGGTTTTGTGATGTCTAACCATGAGGTGGAATCATTGTTTGATGGGTTGAGGTCAATGGCCTTTGGAAGCTCTCGATGAGTTTTAATTCTATGGTTGGGTGGAACATGGAAGTCCCATCTCGGGTTTGGATTTTGCATCATTAATGAAAGGTTATTTCTCCTTGTATTTCTATGAGAATTTTGATGGACTATATGTGATCTATATGATTGTACCTTCATGAGTATTTTCTGCTGCTATTATGCTAATATATATGTGTTTTATGACAACAACCATGCATGGCTCTCATCATGTTTTTAGTGGTAATTGAATGATCAATGTATCTATGACCTAATGGATGGAATGGTAGTTGATGTGTTGAGGCATAAATGGTTCTTAGCGATTCATAGCTAAGCATGATACCATTATGTTCATAAATGTAATTACACTTGTAGATTACAAATTTACAATATGTTTGACGAAATGTCTATCATGGCTAGTAGGGGTCCATTCAATGTCTTGAACAAGTATTTTCTTTACTACTATCATTTCCATGTTATTTTACTGATCTATAGAGATGGTTCAATTACGGGCAGTGATCTGAGCTTTGGGCCTAAAAAAGTGGCTCAAATCCCGGAGTCATTCGCATAGCACTAACAATTTTGGTCTTTGGATGTTGGCAAGCATGCCTGTGAGAGCGACTTTGGGTTGCTAGTCACCCTCATGCCTATAGAATAGGAGGGATTGAGGCTTAATTTGTCCAAAAGGTCAGTGGAAACCCAAGGCAAATTTTCTAAAGTATTGGATTGGATCCTAAGGGTCATGTAGCTGATAATTAATGTTTGTATGGTGTGCTTCCCTCAGTTCCACTTCCTTAACATGGCTTATGAGTTCGAATCATATCATAGTGGCCTCTCATTGCATGTTTACCCTTGTTAGCTGGTTGCTTGGGTAGATGTGGGAGGAGGGTGTTACAATAATGACCAACTCTACCACAAGAAAAATATTTGAAAGGATGCTTACCTCTGAATCTTCAAGTACCCACTTGGAGTTTCTTTACAAAGTTTTCCTCTTCTTTTTCTAATACATAACCTGGTTCCTCCTTTTATTTTCATTTTGCATAAGATTTGAAGGTTTCTTCTCTCGTGACTGAAGGACCACCTTTCCTCATCTCAAATGCTATCAATATTCCATGGAGTTTTTCAACTGTGAGTCTTCTCATATCCTACATTTCTTCAATAGTAGGGACTTTGGAGTCGAACTTCAAAGTGAGAGATCTCAAAATATTTTCAATAATAGTAGCATATTTTATTTCTTCACCAAGATTTCTCATGAAATTGACAATTTCATCTTCTCTAAGAAAAAATTCTGCAATGCTTTCATCACCATGCATTTTCAATGTATCATGCTATATTCTGAATGTTTTACGTTTATCATTGTTTACCATGGTGTCGCCCTCATAACTTTGGATAATCTTATTCCACATTACCTTTACGGCATTCAGCTACATTACCTTCACAAACTCAGACTCGACTGAACTTCCCAAGATGGAATTTACATCTTTTTCATTGGTTTCATATTGTTTCTTTCCTAGAGTATCTGAATGAATATAGGCTGGATATTGATATGCACTTTCAACAATTTCCCATAAATCAACTCCTAGTGCCTGCAATTATGTTTTCATCCAAAATTTCCAAAACACAAAGTTAGTTCCAATAAATATAGCAGGTCTGATAGAAAATACTCCTTCATGACTACTCATATTGACTGATCTCCTTCAATCAATCAAGCTTCAACAATAAGACCTTCTCTGATACCAATTGTTAGGAAAAATACTTGGGGGGGGGGGAGGGGTTGAATCAGTGTTTTCAAATTATTAAAAATTTCAAATTCATATCATGATTTCTATACACGACTTTACTAAAGAGAACCCACATGTGTACATGACTGTTATTAAGATAACTAGCATATATCTGGTAAACTTACTTTCTAGTTAATTCATCTTTTGTTTATCTTGACCCAGTGGATCAATACTTCACTAAATATTAAATAGATAGTAGCCATGTGCAATAAGAACAAAATAAACCATCACACATAAGAAAAACACATGAATAGTAGAATTTATGGTGGAAACACAATGTGGGAAAAAACCACATGTTGTTGTTATCTCTATCTTCTTTTTAATATAAAGAAAAAAATTACAATCTTGTACTAGCACAGACTCATACCAGCATGTAGGCAGCTATCTATAGAAGGATACAACCTTCACTCATTCTCCAACACCCACTGGAAGGGATCTCCAACACCCTAAATCTCATTTACCTGCACCCACCGAAGGGAGCTCCAACCCCTTGATCTGATTTACCAATTACTATAGGAGGGAAGCTTCAACTCTCTCATTGAAGGCTCTAACACCCAACACCTTGGGGAACCATGTTTCATAATTTTTCATACTGGATCGACCTGCTATAAAACATCACAATTTGTAGGCCATGTTTCATCAAATTTTCAGAATGGACCTATTACCCACATTTAAGCTAAAAAAAATCATCAAAACTAAATCTTTTCAATGTAATTCAATCATAAATCTCTGACCCAACTGAATCAACTAAAAATCAACCAATCAAATGAAACACAAATCATTCAACTTAAACAACCAGAATAATTAGATCACTATAATGAGAATACCAATCAACATACTACACATCATAAAAACCAAATTCTGTTAATGCAAACCCTGATCAACCATATGTAAAAATATGTATGCTAATTTATAGTAGCAAACCTGTGTCTGTACGTGCTTTCCATGAAACATAGCCACATAGAGATATCAAGTCACTGATTTCTATAAATTGAACCATTATCATTCTGAAATAAATACTGAATCATACTCAGATCTACTGCATTTTTCTTAATGAACCACATAACCTACACTGAATTCAATCACAAATAGAAAGTATCTTCAACATACTTCAATTAGTTATTTCATAATCAAAACATCATTTTTAAGCCCAAATTGTCAAAAAGACTTCATTCATAGAAAAAAACACACATAAATACTAATTGAACTGATCATACATCATTTTCATTAAAATCCTACTTTATGTATGTGCTTTTCTCAAAGCACATCCACGTGTATATGGAATTTCCAGCAGACAAAATCATGTGTACATGGCTTACTAGTATCACACGTCGTGTGTGTATGTGCCTTGCAGGCTATAAAAGCCATGTACAGATCTATAATTTTTTATTTAGACCTTTGATGCAACACATAACTTCAAAAATACCTAGATCTTGGCATACACAAAAAAAATCAAGTGTTAATAAACTATCAACATAGGTCAAATCACCTTATAGTCAAGATTTTCATCTTTGATATATTGGCTCTGATCTATCATCCAATTTTCGGGTGCGTACTTAGCTTTAGATCAAACAGAACACTAATAGACCATTACATGCATATTGTCTTCAAAGCTAAATATTCATAATATATTTTCTTAGAAGGGATCAAAACATATGTTACTAGGCTCAATACCACAAGGAAATACCATGGTAAGGAGCATTGGTATTTAGAATACCATGGTGCGAAAACTGTATGTGCCTTTGCTTCATCTTACTCATGTTTGTACATAGGTTCTGCAATTTTTCTTAACAGAACTCGCATATACTTCTTTAAATTTCAAATTTGTCATTCCTCTACCTCTGAATTGATATGCCTTTGTTAAAACACTTTATCATATCTGTAGACATGTCCTATTTACATCTTCATTAAGTAGGTTTCCATCAAAGGACAGCTCATCAACTTAGTAGGTTTCCGTCAAGGACAATACATCAGGTAGGTTGCCATCAAGGAAAACACATAATTCATAATGCCAACATAACCAATAAATTAAAGGATACAATGCTTGCATCTGCAACAATGGAATCCAGATGCTCACGTCTCTACCCTCAAAGTAATACCAGGATTCACCTCCTTCACAAGAAGTCCAGAATCCACTACCAAATTCAAACTTGTATCCAATATCCAACAGTACGATCCATGCGCTACATGTTCCCTCAATGAATAGTTACCTACTCATTGTCCCAAAGAACACTCCCAATTTTCATCTGATTCGATATGGAAATGTTAATGACCAAAATATATCCATTGTCATACCTTCCATTCTCTATTACATTATCCCTTTAGTTGTCTGGTCACCCCCTCCATGGAGTGACTCACCTTCCAAGTTCCCCAACATCCCCTTTCCCAGACGATGCATCCCTTAGCAATGTTTCCTCCATCAAAAGGTCCGAAAACCAAGGCATATCCTTGCCTTAAAACCATCATATCGATCATAACATGGTCATGGAAACCAATGCACACTATTGGGTACCAGTGTCCAACAATGGCCCTGCTCCTGATGTGCTTTACTAGTATATTGCTGCTTGTTCCAATTCCATTCATTGATGATATTAATCCTTGCAGTCAGTTCAACCACGCAAATCAAGTATTTCCATTCATTGATGCTATTAATCCTTGCAGTCAGTTCAACCACGCAAATCAAGCATTTCCAATCACCCAAACTGGGTATTTCCATGATTTTCTATACCAAGCACATAACTTCTATTAGATTCAAAATAAATGGAAATAATCTCAAATCATATCCCATTGGTGGCTCATCAACAAGGTACACTTGAAATCATGTTTAATTCATGTCACAACAAGTCAAACTAAAACTTTGATTAAATCATCATGTATAAGCATATCACATCTAGTTATCTCAATGCAACCATCGTAAATCATAATGATAAATCAAATGTAACCATCATAAAATAGATTCATAAATCACATGCATAAAAAAACTGAAATAAAATATTGATACTTATCTTTCAAATGGTTCTTTGCTTCTACCTTTGTTTGTTTTCCTTTTCGTACACACCTGAATAGGTGCCACACTCGATAAGCACCCAGTGTGTTCGCTTCTCTTCAATCATGTAAACATATACATAATGTACATCAAAACATGTACATCCACACAATGTACATAAACACATGTACACCCACACAAGACATACAACACCACATAGTACATACACCTACACCTAGTGTAGAGCCTAACATGTACACCATCACATGGTGTACACCACAACACAATAGATATGCTACACCCAGTGTAAAATACAACACATACACCTACACCTAGTGTACAACACAACTCATATACATACACAAAGTACAACACAACAAATACACATGTCACGATACCACTACTACACAATGCACATACACAGTTCCACATATACACAACATAGAAAGTATGACATGCACACAAAACCACATGTACGACATGTACATGGTACCACATGTACACAATACCACATTAACAATGTGTACTCATCATCACATGTACACAGAACCACCTGCACAATGAATACACAACACCACATACACAACATGTACACGACACCACCTACGCAATGTGTACACAACACCACATGCACAGCATGCACTAAGAACTGTGGGCACAAAACACCACATGTACAACATGTACACAACACTAAATGCACACAACACCACATGTACAACATGTGCATAACACCACATGTACATAACGCCGCATATGCAACATGGACATAGCACCATATATACGCAACACCATATGTACAATCTGTACATTGCACCTCATGTATACAAAAATGCATATATAATATGTACATAGAACCATCTATACACAACATTGCATATACTACATGTACACAACACCATGTCTTCACAACATCGTATATTCAACATCATATGTACGACATGCACAACATATACACAATAGTAGTACTACACATCTAGAGACCACACTGTCGATACCAGACCTAATCCTGACTTATGTAGGAACACAACAAAATACAAATATAAACATAAACATGGAGATGTAGCAAAAGTAAATCTTCATTTCATTAATATCAAAGAACTTAAAGATGCTTACATATAGAATGGAAATAAACTAGCTCAAGTGATCATAGCTTATCTTTGAGAAGAGATGTGGTGGACCATGTTACAATAAGGCTGAAGGGCCTTTTTATTATCGAAGAACAAAAGGAAACCCTAAACAACCAAAGCCCCAACCCTAGGGGATGGAATACCAAGAGTTTGTGGGCCTCGTTGGGGTTAATTGGGAAGCCAACTTCCTAGGATTCTAACTTGGTCATATGATCTTCATTTGGCATGTATGATACCTCATTATAAACATATCTATGAGTACTACAATATTTTTGAGAGGCCCCTCCCTACAATTATGGGCCTATTGTGAACCACAAAAAAGGTTGTTTAGGGGTGAAAATAGGTCAGAAAGTTCAAGACCTGAAAAACATCTAAAAATAGTAAACGATGATATCATAAAGGAAACTGATAAACTCAAATGGAGCCCTAGGTGGAATATTAGTGTTGCCACCAATATCCACCTATACCATTCCTCACCCTTAGGAAGAAATGGTCCCCATTGCATGCAGAGCCTCTATGAAGTGGGAAATTTATGTTGAACCTGGTCCCTCAGGAGCCACTTTCCCTAGTGAAGGCGTTGGTCTGCTTTAGCAACTCAATATAGATGGATCCTCTATTGGCGAGTGCTATTAATCTATGTTTCCATGATCCTATCGATTGTGGCATGTTTGATCTTTGTTGGTGTCAGTTGTTCAACAACATCAAATGTGTCCAATAATGGGGAAAAATATGGTCATAACCATTCCACATTGAATATTTGGTGTAGACCAAGGAATGGCGGAATTTCGACCTCCATAGCATTACCCACCATAGCCTTAGTGATGGTGTAAGGCCCATATCGAAATAGGCGAAGCTTGTGGTGGGCCCGAACAAGGCATTCCTTCTAAAAATGTAGCTAAAATTTACTTCCCACATAGAACATGTGTGGTACCTAAGCTTGATCCTGACATTATTTATACTTAGCATTTTATTTGTACAATATGTCATGGACCTGATGCCAGATGTTTTGGATGCAATCAATGAAGCTATTAGAACAGTCAGCTTTAGATTGGACATGAGTCAAATATGCCCGAGAAGCTACAAATGGCATGGAAACATCAATAGGAAATAGTGGTTGGAATCTCGATCCCACCTGAAACGAGTTGTGGCTTGTTCAGATGTGGAGATCCCTATTGTAGTTGTGTTGGACATAGGCAAGACTCTAATCCCATGTGTGTGGGTGCTTCGAGTTTTACGTTCATAGGATGTGCATGATCATCTTGTTGATGACCTCTCTTTGGCCATTAGTTTGGGGGTTGTTGTGCTATTCAACAACCACCCATTTATTAATGATAGTAGTTAATATTACATTAATAAATAGCGACCCTTTAAAAAATCTATTCGAAAAACAAAACTTAGCATTTAGGAATTTCTTTTATTTTTGGAATAAAGCAAAGATATCAGTGAAATCGCCTTTTTTTAGAAAAATAGTAAATTCTTACCTACCCACATATAGCATGATTAAGCACCACCAAAATACCTTTCTAACCTTCCAAAATTGACTAAAATGATTAAATAAGGACTCTATGCCTGAAACCATCATAAATCCGACATAAACTAAGTCCTTAAGCTTTTTAGGCTTAGTCTGACATCACATGTCACCATTCATAAAGGACCCGCTTTAAAAGGGTTATTTTGAAACATGCAAAATGTGAAATTGTGATGGTATTATAACCTTTATTGCATCATATTTCATGCATTCAAATGAACATCTCAAACTTACCACCAGCCGATATTGCGAAATGCGATCAAAACTTGGACCCACTCCTTAAATATATCATAAGAAAATGTTTTAGGTCTGCCAATCATTAATAAGGGTCTTTTACATAGATAAAGCTAGCAAGTAGCTATGTTTTGAAATGATTAACAAGAAGCCCGCGCCTCACATCTCGGAGAAATACAACAGAAGAAAGGTGATAAGGCATAATGTGATATTTTGATCCGCAATATTGCTTCGCAAATCACACAATCGCCATCATCGCAGTTCAAAGGCTCGCCACCCTAGAAGCTTTCTTCCTGTTTTACAATGAAGACATTTATGAGCATTAAAGCTAAAGGATAACAAAGCATTAGTGGGCATTTAGTAAGAGATAACTACATTTATGTGTGAAAAGCCATTTAGCGTGATATGATATGTTCTCACGTACGTTCGAATAAAAATCCTTTTATCACCTTTACAAGTTATCTGCATTATTTTGTTTTACGTTCATTATCATATTTGTGTATCTGATAGTTGTTGTTATTCACTTTCAGGGAAAATCCACAGAGCGAATCATTGAGAACAATGATGAGAAAAGCCAAGGCAGTGATCTTTGAGAAGTCAGAAATGACTCCTCTGTTTACGGATACTACATGCAACAAAGAGGGAGGAACCTCTACATGGGAGGCCATGTATAATATACTAGAGGAAGAGAAACCAAGGATTCAAGAAACAAAGATTACAGTTGACAGATGTGATTCCTCATATGCTTCCATCTTAGAGACGACATGCTCATTTTTTCACCACATAGCCATGCACCCGAAGATAAACCCTTATACCGACATGGTTGAATGGGTTATTGATGAAGCTGACATCTCAGACAGAGAATTCAAGACAAGAAGACAAGAGTTTATGTGATCTTTTACCCCAGACAACCTACGGCTTATGTACCACCTACTAGAGTCACAAGTCATCTACAATAGGCAGTTTGTTAAGAAGTTTGCCAAAGAAAACCACGACCCAGCACACTGCACTCGGACCTAGTAAAATAATGAGGAAAAAATCAAGAAATACAGAAATGGTATGTACACTACTTCATCTATTTGTCCCCCTCATAGCTTTATAGTAGCCATGTTATGTAGACTATTTGGCAGACTCCATAGTCCTAAGTTCTCCCCATAGTGGTTTTCGTTAATAGATGTAGCTGTTAATGAAACTTTAATGAATTGGGCACAAATGTTTTCTCACAATTTAGCAAAATAAATTATCGATTATAGAAGGAAAATAAGTGTTGCTTCGAGAGTTTACCCACCATTTTTTATGAGCGCCTATGTAATAGATGCAATTTGTTTTAGTTTGAAATTCCCTATCATGGGATGGAAATGGACTATTCAAAATCCACTTCCCATTCACATATACCATAAGGAAATCTAGGAATCCAACTTTCAACCACATTTTTTCAAGATTTATCATGGAGTTATGCTCCCTATTCTCAAGCTTCTTTATAATCCAGATGCCCCCACATTTTCCCAAGAAGCTGAAGTAGATATCCTGCCAATGGCCAGATGGTTTACAAAGGAAACAATTACATATATCAGGGTTTTCGGCAGCATCACCTCCCCCCATGTTCTCCCATACTATGTTCCAGACAAAGTGATGGCTAGAGAGCTAGCCTATCAAATTGCTATTGAAGGATGGATGAGTAAGAGATTAAAGGAATCAAAAAAGGCCATCTGGACTGCATTACCTTTACAATGTGGAGCATTTGCATTACATGACCAAGGACATGCATTTAGAGAAACAAAGAACATGCTATCTCTGGGATTACCCAAATTCCCTGGAAGGCAATATGACCCATTCGACACTGTCGAAAATTTCACCACTTTGGTGAAAATAAAAGTATTTAGTAATGAGGAAGATGCCTTTGATGACATTTTTTTGTAGAAAATCAACTTCTTACTTTTTGACCGTGAAGATCTCGAAAGATTTTATAGTTACAGAGAAATGAGGTTAGCAAAGGTCCCATTGGATCAATTATTGATTGAACCAATAAAGGAACATACTCTGAGTGTGAGTATAGAAGGTGACTCCAAAGAAAATTCTAAAACTAATGCTATAGTAGAATCCCAAGGGAAATCTACCAAGGAATCATAGAAGTCATCACAGAATGGGAAAAGCAAAAGCATGGAGTCGGTAAAGGATACAACCCAGTCTACACAGAAGAAAATTGAAGAAACTTTAGTTAGCAAGTAGGATGAAATCCATGCCACCTCCACACAACCAATAAAACCCCTGGTAATTGATCTAAAGGAAGAGTGGGACAATTTTAATAAAAGGCTCAACAAAGAGGAACAAATGCCAGAGTTGCAAACTCCACAACAGAAAACAACTCAGGAAATTACAACAGAAGAGATTGTAAATACTCAAGAGGTAGAACACATCCCTGTTACCCCTACCTTTGAAATAGTTTTGAGAATAGAAGAGATTCCCACTCTAGATGTGTTTTATAGCCCACAACATAAGGCCATGGTGAAAATACAAACAAAGAAAAGGCATTTGGACTCTACAGCTGCTACTACCCCTGAAAATGAACCAATGGATGTTCTCTGGAAAGACTCACTCATTGACCCATCTGCCAATCTTACTAGATTCTCACAATTTGCAGGTGCTTACGCTACAATGAACATAGACAAAGAAATAGAAATACAAATTTTGCTTAGAGAAAAATAAGATAAAATAATGTTGCTTGAGAAACAATTACAACAAGCAAAATCTGACCAGCAGGCAGAGATACAGTTAGCTTAAGCTACACCAGGAATTTGAGCAGATGCAAATAAAACATCGAACCATCTTAGCCAATAAGGAAGCACAAATATAGGCAATAACTAATCTACACAAAGATGATCCAAAAATTTATCAGTTTGCTACCAAAGCACCTGGTCTTAACTCCCATCTGATGCACCAAAAAGAATTATTGTGCCAGAAGATTTCACAATGGAAATCTTATTGAGAAACAAGCAAAAAAATGACAAGTTAAGTCATGGAGATGAGACTTGAATATGATGATATCTTTAGAAAGGTCTTTGATTTCATCGCTTGGAAGAATACAGAATATGGGAGAAAAACTTATTGGCCTAAACTAGAAGAGTCACATAAATAAATCCTATTTGCGAGCTAGGATTCTCGGCTTAAACAAGTAGAAAAGGCAACAATAGATGCAACAGTAGTAGCAAAAAGTGTCATAGAAAATGTCAATGAAAATTTACATAGTGCCAACCTAATGGGAGAGTCCATTCTAGGTTTTCTTCCTAATGCAAAACAGCTTGAACTACAGTGGAAACATGCAACAAAAGAAAAAGTAGAAGTGATAAGGAAAACAACCAGGTTAAACTGGGAAGCATATTGGCAACATTTGGTAAAATCTCATAGCCAATGTATGACCCTACAATAGCCACTTCTATGGAGAAAATGGCATCAACACTAACCGATGTTGTATTCACCAGACAGTTGAAAGATGAAGTTAGCCAACCAACACGGCTCAAGCCCATGATGGACATTTGTGATCTGAAGGATCAAATGTAGGATGGTTAGTCACCATGTTTATTTCTATTTTGATTTTATTTTTGCATAATTTGATGTAGGTCATTTAAACCTCCTCAACTATTTTTGTAATAATATATTTTTAGTTTTACAGTTAAATTATTTAAACCCCTCTCATGCATTTAGAGAGGAGTCCAGAAATGTTGTCAGAAACAATCTTCAAAACATGCACTTTTGTTCCATTGAGTAAGCTCTGGTTAAATTAATGGAACAAGATTTATTTTTATCTGATTTAGCGTCTTCTACTGAAAATT
Source organism: Pinus taeda (assembly GCA_000404065.3). Classification (NCBI taxonomy): domain Eukaryota; kingdom Viridiplantae; phylum Streptophyta; class Pinopsida; order Pinales; family Pinaceae; genus Pinus; species Pinus taeda. The sequence goes on along the minus strand of APFE030591576.1, from coordinate 130,111 downwards.
ACACTTTTTTATTCTTAGATGGTGTTGAATGGACTAAGGATAGATTAATATTGTTGAAACACATGAGTAGGATGTATTATGAATGGTATTTTTATCTCGTAATCCTTTTTACTTATGTATTAAGAAATTATTCCTTTTAAAATTGTTTATGTATGAAAGTCTGAATCTTGAGTGCCATTATTGCACTTCTGTATGATGATGATCTATATTTTATGTTGAATATATGAATAATTCCTTATTGGATATATCTTTCACAATTATTTCGGCTAAATTTTTATACGAAACGATTATTGTTAAAATGGATTCATTTGCAATTGAATGATCTTTATTATCAATTGCTTTCAAATATTATTGTAGATTGCATACATCAATTTAATCTTGGGTATAGTTATAATCAGATAGTGTTTAAATTAGGATAAAATGCATGTGATTGTTAGTTTAGATTAGATTAGTTTTATCACAGACATTACTTCAAAACATCACATATGACCCCATTAGTACAATCATTAAATAAATTGGGAAACTAGTCCCATTATCCCAGATCCACTACTCCAAATGGAAAAGGTGCTGCCAACCAAGGTCCGGACTTAGTGGTTTTCCCCCATTTTGAAGCAATGATTTTCGAGGCTTCAACATTTTGGTGCTAGAAGGAGGGACTCACTGTGAATGGCAACTAATTCCAAATTAATAGGCCATTCTAAGAGTAAAACTCCCTCACCATCACCTCCAACTTCTCGAAAGTCTTCCAAATCCCCTGATCCTAAGCGAGAAGTTGCACAAAAAATTATACAACCCATTGCTCAAATCCAAAACAAGCTAGATCATTCTTCTTTTACTGAAGCCCTTGAAGTTCAATCTTTGATTCATAAATTACAGGGGATTTCATTACCTCAAGAACAATCTAAGTTATCCCAGGATAGTGTTACCTCTTAGTTCACCCCATCTCAACAGTTAACTAGAGCACAGAGCGAAAAGTTCAGATTTCCTTTATTTGAATTTCCTTTGCCAAGCTGTAAGAAAGATAAGAAAACACCATATGAATCTCATATCGAGGTTCTATCATCATCTTCATTCATTCCATCTATACCCTCACAAGATCAATCATCCACCTCGCCACTCCAGCTCATGATTCTCACAGCTACAGGAGCTACATCTTCCTCTATCCAATCACCTTCAACCATTGCTACACCTTCCCCTACCCACATACCAACAATGGCATAGAATCCTCCAATGCCATGCACAAACCGAGGGGATATTAGGATGGCTGGACCTTTTCATCAATTACCAGCACACCTAGAGAAATGGTTGCCCAAGTTCAATCCTAATAATGGCCCATTAGTCGAGGAACATATAAATAAGCTCATGTTATCCGTTAACTTGAATGAAGTAGTGGAATAAGACATAGTTGTAAGATTATTCCCATATACTTTACAGGGAGCAACAAGTTCATGGTACTTTTCATTACCATCTAGTTCTATTAACAGTTAGGATGCTTTTCAAGAGCAATTTTTAACTAAATTTGGAGATGATCGGTCTACAACCACCCTAATCAATGATCTCTCCAACTTGAAATCTTAAACGAAAGAGCCCATTAAGGACTTCAATTGCCGCTTCAATAAATTATTGAATAAGATACCAACGACATCTAAGCCTTCCGATGAGGTCCAAAATGAGTGGTACATTTCTGCTCTACCATCAAACATAACTATATTCATTGATAGAGTTGCCAAACCAACTTTGGCCAAAAATATGAAATAAGCAATAGTTGTGGAGAAACAAATTCTAACTGTGGAAAAGAAAAATGCATTATAAGAATGGAAATCTAAGAAAGTAACATTTAGGGACGACTCTAAGAAGAAACCACCAAAAGATCCTTTTGATCTTGAAGGGTTACAAAAATTCCTCAAGACCATGTCTAACGAAATGGTTGATATTAAAAAATAGGTAGGAGAGACTTCATCTAAGAAACCTTTTAGACCATTTAAAAGGAATTCCCTTGTTGATTCTAAACTTCTAAATTCTATATCAAATGTTGAATCGGATGGAGAGGAGGACGAAGTTTCAACGAATGAAGAATAAACAGACAATGAAGAAGTGGCAGAATTACAAGGAATGTGGGATTTTATACTTCCCAAAGAAGAAACTCAAGAAGCATTACCTATCGCTACCCAAAGTAAAAACCTTGTTGAAATATCACAAACAAATCCAAACAAAAGGCTTCAATGCCACTCCATAGGGACAAAGCAATAAATAAGAAATCTATACCAAAATCCACTCAAACTATGCCTACTCAACTGGATCCTTCTCCTTCATTTAAAACTTTGATAGATTCTGATGAAATGGAGTATAATATTATTGATGATATGAAGAAAACTAGGGCAAACATCACCTTTCATGAGCTTAGTAAATTGAAGCATCAACTACAGTTACTTCTTAAAGAACTTAAAGCATTACCTACTGTGCCGCTTCCTATTGACGTGATCTCACAAGTTGCATAATAAAATGGGAGGACCCCCTAGTACTTCTTTGAATAAGATTGATCCAACCGATATAGATCTAATTGGTGAAAGATCAAAATCCCACACTCCACCATTTCTCCTTACTTTTGAAGTCTTCAATACAAATTTACACAATTGTCTAGTTGATTCTGGAGCTTCATCTAACATATTACCAAGAACAGTTTATGCAAAGTTGAATGTTCAACCTCAGAAATCTATTGTACAAATATTTCAGTTAGATCACTCTCAAGTCGAATTTGTTGGAGAACTTAACCAAGTAACCATAAGACTTTCATCAAACCCTAAAGTTTTTCAAGTCATTGACATACTTGTAGCTGACATTCTTGAGTTCTATGGATTAATCCTTAGTAGAGACTGATCAAAAAAACTTCATTGGTATTTTGCAATTGACTAGTCTGACATGTGGCTTCCCTATAATGGAAAATCAAATCAAATAAGGGTTGATCACGAGAAACATCAAAAGTACATAGTAACATAATTAGGAGAAAATGAACTAGTCACATATAGCAACAATATCATCATAAACTATTATATACAGTCATTTCTAGGGAGTTTCAATGCTCACACTTCACCTTTCTTAGAAAACTGTATTGTCTCTCAAGTTCAAAATTTTTCCCGAACACACTTCTAAATGTCTAAATTTTGTAGATAAACCTATAGTTATATCTTTATTCTCGAATTTTTTTTTGGATGGATCTAACTCCAATGATGGAGCAGGAGCAGGTTACATCTTAGTTAGCCCAGAGGGGGAAAATACCATGTTAGCATGCAGACTTGAATTTGATTGCACAAACAACACCATTGAATATGAATCACTAGTTCAAGGTTTGTATAAGGAAATTGGCCTTAATGCCAAATACCTCCAAGTATTTAGAGATTTAGAGATTGTCATAAAATAGGTCAGAAATACTATACACTGCTTGTCAGGACATTTGAAACACTATCAGTCATTAGTCCAAGACTTGACTCTTCACTTTACAACATTTAATATTCCGCTATTCTAAGACTTCAGAATGCTAGTGTCGATCTTCTAGCCAATGTCTCTTCCAAGCTTATCTCACCAAAGGATTATACCCTAGATTGATTTTCCATTGAATTAATTTTTAGGCATTTTATTCCTGATAATGTCACCAACTGGAGAGCCTTTAATAAGGATCTGGATGTCATAAGCTTCCTGACCTTAGAAGGATCTTACGATGACCAGATAGTTGATGAAGACCAACGTGATAAACAACTTAAACAAGAGACAATCATTAATGTTATACCAATAACTGTAGTTAAGCTGGAAGATTTATATGACCTCAGAGATAGATTTAAATGATCCACCAATTCGAAACTTTAGAGTTCAACTCTTAGGCTTGAATTGATCAATCTTGGGACTGATTTAAAACCTCAAAATATTAATTCAGGTCTCAGTCTTACGTCAGATGAAAAAGTAGCTTTTATAGGTTTGTTGAAAATACACAAGAATGTCTTTGCATGGAACTATGAATATCTCAAGACACTACACCTCTATTATTCAACATACTATTCCCATGATATCTAGCAAAAGACCTATTCAATAGAAATTGAGGAAGATCAATCCTAATTTAGAAAGTCAAATTAAATTTGAGTTGAATAAACTAGTGAAAGCCAAAATTATTTTTCCTATCAGACATGCCCAGTGGGTTTCCAATCTTGTTTGAGTCAGAGAAAAGACTGGCGATATTCAAATATGTATATATTTCCACAACCTTAATAAAGCTTGCCAAAAGAACAATTTCCCATTACCCCCTATGGAATAGATTTTGGAATCAATAGTAGGCTCAGAGCTAATGTCTTTCCTGGATGGATTCTCCAGTTATAATCAAATCTTAGTACATCCAGATGACGAGCTAAAAACTACATTCAGAACAAAATGGTGCACTTACACTTATCAAAAGATGACATTTGGACTAATCAATGCTGATGCCACTTTCTAGAGAGCTATGGATATACCCTTCAAAGGTTTAGTAAACAAATCAATAGTGATCTACTTGGATGATATAACGGTATACTCCAAAAAACGCAGTATTCATCTAAGAGATTTAAAACAGATCTTTGAACATTGCCAAAGGTATGGAATTTCTCTTAACCCCAAGAAGTATTTTTTCACATTAAGTGAAGGAAAGTTCCTTGGATTCATTGTGTCCAAAGTAGGAATTCATATTGACCCTGACAAAATTAGAGAAATTTATGAAATACTTTTATCACATAACAAAAAATCAATGCAATCTTTCCTGGGTGAAATAAATTTTATTAAAAGATTTGTCCCTGACTTCTCAAGAAGTGTTTTACCTCTTCAATCCATGATAAAGAAAAATTTTCTGTTTAAATCGGCATATTCAGAAAATGAATCTTTTAGCTTAATAAAACAAGCAATCATAAACGCCCCATCTTTAGCAACACCGAATTTTTTGAATCATTTCATTCTATATACTTTCACTTCTGAGAAATCATATGTAGCCATATTGACACAAGTAAATCAAGAAACAGTTAAAGCCCCAATCTATTTCCTTAGCTCCGATTTGTAGGGAGCTAAATTAAATTACTCAGATGTTGAAAAACAAGCTTTTGGTATTTTCAAGCCTATAAACCATTTCAGACCTTTTCTCCTCAACCCACACTAAAGTAATAGTAACATTCTCAGCAGTGAAAAATCTTTTAATACAAAGGCTTATTGGTGAAAAGAGAGTGAATTGGGTGACAACCCTACAAGAATATGACACAAAAATTAAACCAGTGAAAATTGTAAAAGGTCAAGGCTTTTGCAGGATGTTGGTAGAAGCATTAAATCTATCAGAATTGCATTCAAGTGGCGATGTACAAATCTATGAGGTAAGCCTTAATGACACAGAATCAGGGTATGCTGATATCATATTTTACTCTAAAAATGGATATGACCCAACCCAATTAAATTACACAAAGAAAAGAGCCTTAAGATTAAAATCTAGGCAATATCAAATTGTCAAAAATGTGTTGTTCAGAATAAATTATGATTCTATTTTACTTAGATGTCATGAAAAATCTGAGGCAGAGAAGGTGTTGGAGGAATTTTATGATGGACCAGCTGGTGGTCACTTTGGAGGTGATACTACAACACATAAAATCTTGCATGTCGGCTATTACTGGCCAACATTGTTCAAAGATGCACACAGTTATGTAAGGAAATGTAAGATTTGTCAAACAGCTGCTGGAAGATAGAGGAAACCCGCATTATGATTACAACCAGTCAACATTGACCAACCATTTGAACAATGGGGATTAGATGTAATAGGTGAGATTGTTCCTCATTCTTCTAAATAGCATAGGTTTATCCTTATAACCACAGACTATTTCACCAAATGGGTAGAAGAAATTCCACTGAAGGTAGCCAATTTAGAAAATATTATTGAATTTATACATCAATTTATCATCACCAGGTTTGGCCTACCATTTTCTTTGATGTTTGATAATGCATCTTAATTTTCGGGCAATGCTATGACAAAATTTGCTCTTAAAATAGGTTTTAAGCTTAAGTATTTTACCAATTACTACCCACAAGGAAATGGGTTAGCCAAATCCACAAACAAAAATCTCATCAAAATTATTAAATGAACTATTGACCAAAGCCAAAAGAATTGGCATAAGTCTTTAATGTTTGCTCTATGGGAAAATCGAATAACACAGAAAGCCTCCATTGGCACTTCTCCTTTTACTTTGGTTTATGGGAAAGAAGCAACCTTGCCAACAAATGTAGCTATTCCCTCCTTAGCCTTAGTTCAATTCATTGGAGAAACTCCTTCCTCATCTATGCAGGTTAGACAATTATGGATTCTCAAGCTCGAAGAGGAAAGGGAAAAAGTCAGGACTACACATGCACATCATCAGCAGTTAGTCAAATCCTCCTTTGATTCAAATTTTTTAACTTCAAGTCTTTTCAACTAGGAGACCTATTATTAAAATGGGATAAAGCCCACGAAGAGAAAATCAAGCATACCAATTTCCAACAAATGTGGCTTGGCCCATTTCAGATTGTGGAACAAATAGGCCCATCAAGTTTTCTGTTACAAGATTTATCGGGTAGGAGAGAATCTCTACCTGTTAATGGGTAGGTTCTAAAGAAATACTTTCCATAGAATATTATCTCTTCTCTTCACTGTATTATTTTCCTTTAGTTAAAAATTTCTTTTAGAAAGAATAATATGAATTGAAAAGTGTTTATTTTGGTTTTACAAAGGATAGTTTATTTTTAATTTTGACTTTTCGCTTATGTAAGTAAGCATTGTTATGAAAGTAATCTTCACATATGAAATATATAGTTAAGTTTTGTCCCTCTTAAACTACCTGTTTTCTACCTAAATTATCTGAATTTTGATGAAACTTAGCTTTAAGAAATAAACTTTTCCTTTACACTAGTCCAGAAAAGTATCAATAAAAAGGCAAAGTCCCTCTCCAGAAAAGCATCTTTAAAACTCTACAATTGTTGCCCAGAAGCTCTTAAGGAGCCAATGATTCTCCCCACTTAATCAACTTTCATTTTTAGAGCGTAATTCTAAAATATACTTAAACTTAAAGGATAAGATGTCTCATCAAGAGCCGGCTTACCATGATCATAAGATTATAACTAACTGACATTACCAACACTACATATCAAAACAGGGTAATGGATTAAGATTATATTAATCAAAATACAAGGGGTCTCATCACAAGCTAGCTTGTTCAGTTAAGTTACAAATCAAGTGAATAGAATTTTCAATGTTGGTCACTAAACCAAGGCATTATCCTTTAAGGAATAAAAGATGAAGATCTAAAGCAACAATGAATTACTTTAGAAAATAAAGAAAGCAATAAGTATAATTATGAGCTTATCTTTAAAATTGGATTCTGATTTAAGTGGGATACTAAATAATTGATGGTTAAGAGGTAACGTTGTCGAGGCTATGAACGCCTGCTGGCAACAGAGGCTCTTCCTACAACAACTGAGTATAGCAAAAACTGATCTGAGAAGAGGCTCCTTGCTTTTATCTTTAAAAACCAAGTAAAGACAAATGTAGACAAAGTGACTTTTTATGAGGAAAGAATAATCAAAAGAATGGTGGTTAAGTAGATGTTGTTTTATGAATAATGAGTAGTATTACTTACCTTATATTCCATATAACTTATTTTATTTTGAAAACTATCTTTATTTTGGAAGTTGAAGAAATTTCAAAAAACTCTTAGAAATAACTGGTTCTTCCAAGTGAATCGCCAATTGTTGTGATATTCAAGAACCCCCCCCCATTTATTAATGATAGTAGTTAATATTAAATTAATAAATGGGGACCCTTTAAAAAATCTATCCAAAAAACAAAACTTAGCATTTAGGGATTTCTTTTATTTTTGGAATAAAATAGAGATATCAATAAAATCCCGTTTTTTTAGAAGACTACTAAATGCTTACCTACCCACAAATAGCATGATTAAGCACCACCAAAATACCTTTCTAACCCTCCAAAATCAAGTAAAATGATTAAATAATGACTCTATGCCCGAAACTATCATAAATCCGACATAAACTAAGTCCTTAAGCTTTTTAGACTTAGTCTCGCATCACATGCCACCATTCATAAAGGACCCGCCTTAAAAAGGTTATTTCGAAACATGTGAGGTGAAATTGCGATGGCATTATAACCTTTATCACATTTCATTTCCAACATTCAAACAAACACCACAAACTTACCACCAACTGATATTGCAAAATGCGATCAAAACCTGGACCCACTCCTTAAATATATCATAAGAAAATGCTTTGGATCTGCCACTCATTATAAAGGGTCTTTTAGATAAATAAACCTGGCAAGTAGCTACGTTTTCAAATGATTAACAAGTGGCTTGCATCTCACATCTCACAAAAACACAACATGAGGTAAGAAAAATGATAAGGAATAGTGCGATATTGATTTGCAAATCGCACAATCGCCATCATCGCAATTCAAAGGCTCGCCACCCTAGAAGCTTTCTTCCCATTTTAGGATGCAGACATTTATGAGCATTAAAGCTAAGGTAAAACAAAGCATTAGTGGGCATTTAGTAAGATATAACTGCATTTATGTGTGAAAATGCATTTAGCATGATATGATATCTTCTTAGGTCTGTTCAAATAAAACTCTTTTTATCACCTTTACAATTTATCTGCATTATTTTGTTTTACATTAGTATCATCTTTATGTATTCGATAGCTGTTGTTCTTCACTTTCAAGGAAAATTCACAAAGCAATTTTTTTGAGAACAATGGTGAAGAAAGGCAAGGCAGTCATCTCTGAGAAGTCAGAAATGACTCCTCTGTTTACGGATATTACATGCGAGAGAGAGGGGGGAACCTCTACATGGGAGGCCATGTATAATATATTGGAGGAAGAGCAACCAAGGATTCTGGAAACAAAGAACACAGTTGACGAATGTGATTCCTCAGATGCTTCCATGTTAGACATGCCATGCTCATTTTTTGTACGGCATAGCCGCATGCCCAAAGACAATCCCTTATACCGACATGGTTAAATGGGTTATTGATGAAGCCAACATCTTAGACAGAGAATTCAAGACAAGAAGCCAAGAGCTTATGGGACCTTTTACCCCAGGGAACCTACAACTTATGTACCACCTACCAGAGACACAAGTCATCTACAACAGGAAGCTCATTGAGAATTTTTCCAAAGAGAACGACAAGCCCAATCACAAAATGGGAAAAGTAGAGGCATGGAGTCGGTAAAGGATACAACCCAATCTACACAAAAGACAGCTAAAGAAACTCTAGTTAGCAAGTAGGCTGCAATCCATGTCACCTCCACACAACCAATAAAACCAATGGTAATTGATCTAGAGGATGAGTAGAAATTTTTTAATAAAAGGATCAACACAGAGGAACAAATGCCAGAGTTGCAAACTCCACAATAGAAAACAACTTAGGAAATTATAGTAGAAGAGACTATAAATACTCAAGAGGTAGAACACATCCCTGTTACCCCTACCTCTGAAATAGTTTTGAGAATAGAAGATATTCCCCCTCGAGATGTGTTTTATAGCCCACATCATAAGGTCGTGGTGAAAAGACAAAGAAAGAAAAGGAAGTTGGACTCTACAGGTGCTACTGCCCCTGGAAATGAACTAGTGGATGCTCTGGAAAGACTCACCCATTGACCCATCTGCCAATCTTAGTAGACTCTCAGAGTTTGTAGGTGCTTACCCTACAATGACCATGGACAAAGCAACAGAAGTACAAATGTTTCTTAGAGAAAAATAAGATAAAATAATGTCGAGCAACAATTACAGCAAGCAAAATCTGACCAACAGGCAGAGATACAATTAGCTAAGCTACAACGAGAATTTGAGCAGGTGCAAATAGAACATCAAACTAGCTTAACGAGAAGGAAGCACAAATACAAGAAATAACTGATCTACACAAAGATGATCCAAAAATTGATCATTTTGTTACTAAAGCACTCAGACGTAACTCCCAGCTGATGCACCAAAAAGAATTATTGTGCCAAAAGATCTTGCAACGGAAATCTGATTGCGAAACAAGTGACAACTTGACAAGTCAAATCATGGAGATGAGACTTGAATATGATGAGATGTTTAAAAAGGTCTCTGATTTCATCACATGGCAGAGTACATAAGATGGGAGAAAAGCTGACTTGCCTAAACTAGAAGAGTCACATAAAGAAATCCTATTTGCAAGCTAGGATTCTTGGCTTAAAGGAGCAGAAAAGGAAAGAGCAAATGTAGCGGCAGTAGTAAACAGTATCATAGAAAATGTCAATGAAAATTTACATACTGCCAACCTTGTGGTAGAGTCCATTCCAGGTTTTCTTCCTAATGCAAAACAGCTTGAACTACAATGGAAACAGGAAATGGAAGAAAAACTAGAATTGATAATGCAAATGACTAAGTTAAGCTAGGCAACATATTGGTAACATTTGGTAAAATCTCATAGCCAATGGATGACCCTGCGATGCCTAACCACTTCTATGGAGAAAATGGTGCCAGCACTGACCGATGTCATATTCCCTAGAAAGTTGAAAGCTGAAATTGGCCAACCAACATAATGCAAGCCCATCATGGACACTTACAATATGAAGGATCAAATGCAGGATAGTTAGTCACCATGTTTATTTCTATTTTGATTTTATTTTTACATAATTTGAGGCAAGTCGTTTAAACCTCCTCAACTATTTTTGTAATAATCTATTTTTAGTTTTATAGTTTAATTATTTAAACCCCTATCATGCATTTATAGAGGATTCCAAAAATATTATCAGAAACATTCTTGAAAGCATGCACTTCTGTCTCTTTGAGGAAGTTCTAGTGAAATTAATGGAACAAGATTTATTTTTATCTAATTTAGCATCTTCTATTGAAATTGCACTTTTGTACTCTTAGATGGTGTTGAATGGACTGAGGATATGTCAATATTGTTGAAACACATGAGTAGGACGTATTATAAATCATACTTCTATCTCGTAATCCTTTTTACTTATGTATTAAGCAATGATTTCTTTTCGAATTGTTTATGTATGAAAATCTGAATCTTGATTGCCATTATTGCACTTCTGTATGATGGTGATCTATATTTTATGCTGAATATATGAATAATTTCTTATGCGATATATCTTTAACAATCATTTTGGCTAACTTTTTATAAGAAAAGATTATTGCTAAAACAAATTCATTTCTCATCACAATTGAATGATCTTTATTAGCAATTTCTTTCAGACATTATTGTAGATCGCATACATCAATTTAATCTTTGGTATAGATATAATTAGATAACATTTAAATTAGGATAAAATGCATGTGATTGTTAGTTTAGATTAGATTAATTTTAACTCAGACATTACTTCAAAACATCACATATCACCCCATTAGCATAATCATTAAATATATTGGGAAATTGGTCCCATTATCCCTAGTCGGATCCATTACTCCAAACGGCAAAGGAGCTACCAACCAAGGTCCAGACCAGGTGGTTTTCCCCTATGTTGAAGCAACAATTTTCGAGGTTTCAATAGGGGTGGAAGGAGGTGGAATTCGTGAGCTTGACATCAAACAACAACTAGAGGCTTGACCAGAATGAACTTAGGAACCAGTTGTCCCAATCTAAGGTAATGGACTGTGAGATCCCAAAGTGTACCCATACTTGTTCGAAGGAGTGTTTGGCAGTGGATTTTACTATGATATTATTCTTGTAGGCTTTGAGAAAGGCCATCTTAGAGAATTTGTCGATGACCACAAAAGCATAATTGGTTCCATTCTTGGTATAAGGAAGGCCTGATGTAATCCATGGAGATGGATTCCTAGGGATGGTTAGGAGTCAAAAGAGGAGTATACAAACCTTTCTTGTCGATTGTAGGTTTGGCAATGGTGCATGATATCATTTACTTCCCAACATCATATTGAAGGTTTGACCAATAACAATACTTCTGTAGCATTACCACTGTCTTTTCTACCCCAAAATATCTAGCAACCTAACTATAGTGTGCCTCCCAAAGGATCTTGGCATGCTCTCTTGAAGGAACACAAAGGTGTCTCAGGTGTCATAAAAGTGGGTCATGGAGGTAAGAATATGGGACTTTCTCACCTTCTAGGAGCATCTGGTATGTGGTATTGAATTCTGGATCACTCTTATAAAGATGAGTCCATATTGAAGTCTTGTGTCCACAAGAGTCGAGCATAGTGGTGAGTGCCATAACTGACGATCGATTGAGGAATTATGAAACATTATTGGTGCTACACCTCTTTTACTTAATATTCAAATGGAATTATTGCAGATATGTGGACAATTTCTCATGGAAATCATTTTACAACTTTCCTTGTGTTTATATGAATTGTAAGGGTCGATGGTTTGTGTGGATCATTGTTTCCTTCCCCAGAATGTAATACTTCCATTTTCAATAGGCCTACATAATGGAATAGATATCCATGTCATAGGTGGGATAATTTATGATTGTATCTGAAAGTGTCTCACTATGATATGCACTAGATGCCCCTTTTGGGTGAGAATTCCACCAACAACATAGTTGGAGGCTTTGTCTCAATTTCAAATGGTTGTTGTAGGTTTGGTAATGTTAGCACTAATGAAGAGTAGAAGCGGGGCCTCAACATAGAAAATGCCTTCTATTGGGATTCAAACCAAAAGAAATTTTCTTTCGCTCTGCCCTTGGTGACTTGACTCAAAAGTGACGTGATACGAGAGAATCCTAACGCAAACCTACGATAGAAATCAGTAAGTCCTAGAAAGATGAGAGGTCTATTAGAGTGGTTGGGGCTAGCCAATCCTGAATAACTTGTACCTTGGCTGGCTCCACATGCACACCATGATGAGGCTCATCAATGGGTAAATTATATATACCTTAATTCACCTCGAGCTTACTAAAATCAACTTTTCTCATCATTCTTTACAAGTTTTAATTATGTTTTTCTTAATCATGAGAGTAAAGATGAGATGTCATGTCTAGTGGTATAATGTGCATAGATTGCAGGTTTTGGAGCAAATTTTGGCTAATTAAAGTGAAATAACTCAAATGGAGACAAGCAAGTGGGATTCTAGGAGACAAGAAAGTGGGATTCTAGGAGACAATATCTCCCTCCTTAACTCCTCCCTCACTCAAAAATTCCTCCATCGAATCTCATTAGCTCGGACTTGCAAGTAGCCTAGTCATGAAGTTCATTAGCAGCCCATCTAGTGACAGTTGAAGACCAGTTGATCTAGAGATTGGAGCCAACCCTCCCTAAGTTTAATTAAGTTGTTGGTAACTTCAGTTGTCTAAATCAAGAGGTATAGCACCTCATTAGGATTCATATTATCCATTCAATATAGCTAAATAGTTTTTTATCCATTCAATATAGCTAAATAGTTTTTGACTTGAAGCATTGTAACGAAACAGTATTATGTAGTTTTTGATTTCTTTAATGAAAATGAGCAGGATTCCCTTCATCCAGCACTGAGTTGACTCAGAGAGATGAAGCTCTTGGGTTAGGTCCCAACCATAGCAGCAAAGGTTCCTATTATTGTATATGCATGCTTAGGTTATCTAATAGTTAGTTGTTAAACTCATTTTGGTATTGTTATTTTTCCAATATTCATAGATTTGATAAGTTTTCTTCCATTTGTGAATAGTTTTGATAATATAATTGTAGTGATAATAATATATTCCAAAAAGGCTAACAACAAGTGGTTTTCACCTCATTTATCCCTTTAAGGGATCATGGTTTGAGGAACAGTTCTCATGTAGTACAAAAAGAAAAAATTCTTGCTTTTTGTGTAATTTAGGGTTTTCTTGCTAATTATGTCATTATATTGTAGTTTCATAGATAATTTACAATTGGTATTTTATAATGTCTTAATTTTTTCACTGATCTCATCTCGCTTTCATATTGGTTCCAAGATTTTCCATACATGAGCTTAGCAAGGAAATGGTGATGACTCTGTTTTCTTTTATTTGAATACACCTTTCTTATTTTTGATGAGTTTATATATGAATGCCAAGCATGATGTTTGTTGTTGTAGGAGTTTCTAAATTGTAGGGAGACCTCATCTCATGAGCCTCGACTGAGCCATAGCCACCCATGATTGCCAAAAGTCACTAAGATCTCAATTCAAATTCTTGCCTTATGTGGAAAACCTGCCATCTTCGTTTCTCAAATCCAACCATATTAAATCTTTGGCTTTAGTTCTAAGTAATTTCCTCTCACTCGCATGCCATATTCCCTCCTTGTTCACCTTTTCCAAGATCCAATCCCACCTTCTAGACCTCTCCCTAATCTTTCAGTCTATTCCTCCAGTAAAACGGGGGATCCTATAGGTGAACTAGTACTTCCTATAGGAAAACCTGTAGTAGCCTGTTTTGAGCCCTAATTGAGAAAAATCATCACTAAAATCCTGGATTAGCTACGTACTTTCCCACCAAGTCATCTAAACCATTATACTCAATTTCCTTCGCACCTATCCCCCTTGCCAAAGAACCAAGCAATATTAACATTTACATTTTTAAAACAAAAAGATAAAAAGAAAAAGAGTTCTTTTACATTTTTTCTTGCACATAGTAGTTAGCACTCTTTAGATCAAATTTCATGCTTAGACTAGTTAAAACCTCACATGTGTTAACATAGGGTTCTTCTGAAGAAAATTAGGTTAGCAAGTAGATCAAGGATTTCATGTTTTTTTGCAAGCATTTCCTTTAGTCTTTCCTTCATGCAATAGAGAACATTTATTTTATTCCAATTAGGGTATATTTCCGTTCTCCAAATTGGTAATCAGACTTCTTCTAGTCAATAGAAGGCTGGTTTGAGAAACCCTAGTGGTCTATCGCCCTAGCTCAACAGTGACAAAAAGTAGACTAATTACATCTATTTGTGTATACAACATTGTCACCTCCAAGTTTGTACGAACCCCAGGTTGATGAAGTAAACTTAGTAGCCCCAGGAGTTGCAACATCTTTGCTGCAATACTGGTGGTCATCACACCCCGCTCATCAATGATGTACCACAAATATTGAGCCTGGGTCATACCAAAAGTGCATTTCTCAAAGTTGGCACACAATTTGTGTTGTTACAAGGTTTGGAGGACCTACCAAATATGGTGTATGTGTTCCTCCCAATTATGGTTGAAGATCAGGATTTCATCTAGGTCCACTACCACACATGAGTTGGTGAAGGGCCACAAGATGTCTTCTATCAACCTCATGAAGGTTGCGGGGGAATTTGTCAACCTGAAAGGCATGAAAACCATTTGAAAAGTCACTCCTGGATTTGATGGAAATCTTCCACATATCGAAGGGTTCAATTGGTACCTGGTGGTAACCGGACTTCAAGTTAATCTTGCTGAAATATTTGGCCCTCTTGAGTTGGTCCATAAGGTAATCAATCCATGGGATTGAATACCTATTCCAAACAATGATCTTATTCAGCACCCGATAGTTAATATAGAGCCTCTAGGCTCTATCTTCCTTCTATACTAGCATGACCAGTCTCCCATAGGGTGATGATTTGGCCTTATATTCCCTTTCTACATAAAATCCTAAATCTGCCTCTTGATCTCATCATTCTCTATAATAGAGCATTTGTAGATTTCTCCATTAGGTATCGGTGAACCCGAGGTTAGATCAATGGAGTGCTTTACCTAATAGTGTAGGGGTACCCCTGCAGGTGATATGAAGAAGTATTTGTACTCCTCCATGACCTTTTCCATCTGCTACTGTTGTGTGGAGGAAACATGTCTAGAGGTTGTGGATGTGGTCACAATATTTCTCTTGTTCTAAGGGTGAATCATAAGGAAGATAGATTTCCTGGTCTGGGAAAGGATCTTATTGCATTGTTTAGCATAGATTAAAGAAAGGGCGGTAGGAGGTGTTATCTCTGGTATCTTATACAATTTCTTACCCAAAGCAATAATAACAAAAGAAAGTCAAGATTTATATACAACATGATGCTTCCATAGGTATGGTTGACCTAATAAAGCATCACAAACTTCTAGAGGGGAAACATCACACAATACCTCATTTGCAAATGGCTTGATGCTATAAAGTAGGAGACACTGTTGGCTGGCATGGAGATCTCACCATTGGGGAATCCACCTGATGGTGTATGGTTGTGGGTGTGACATTGCTAGTAGCTTCAATCTCTTAATGAACTCAACTGAGATCAAGTTCTTCTAGCTCCCACTATCAATGATAAACTACGCCCACAAATCCTTTACCCACATCTCAAAGTTGAAGAGGTGCCCCCCCTCCTTCAGATCCTTAAGTCTGCATTTTGGAGCTTGGTGGTGGCTACTGTCGCAGTGGATTCAATGTCAATTATATGCTTTCCTTTGTCGGGTCCCTTTCCGAGTTCCGACTAAGAGCTAGAGCATGAGTCCATCTCTAACACTTCCAACTCGGCCACTAATGCCTACTTTGTTCGACACTCATTCATGTTGTGAGTTCATATTTTATGGAACTCACACCACTTTCTAGTGTCTTTCTTTTCCTTCCCATTACTCTTGGCTTTTGGCTTTGAGGAGTTGTCCTCAGGGTCGTGACTTAACTCTGCCATTTTCTCATAGCTTCAGGGTGCCTTTTCTCTGCTTTGCGTTCACAGATCTAAAGTCTCACTTCTTCTGCTTGAATTTCTACTAAATCTTGGCCACATATCAGTCTGTTGCACCAAGTGAGGATATGTACAAGAACTTCATTTCCTCCTCAATGTATTTTTATAAACAATTTTGGTGTTCAAGCACCAGATTTTTCTTAGAATATTTTATACCTAAATTTGTGTGTAGGGTATGTAAAATATTTGTCAACTCATGCACATGTTGATCCCTTTGGTGTCACAACTTAGTCCATTATATGTACTTGTCCTCATAGATCTCGATGGGGTAATATTGTTCCTTGATGGCATCTCAGAAAATATTCCAAATGGGTGTAGTACAAAAGAGTGAGGGTTCTCTCTCATCCCTTAGTTTAGAATATGTTTCCCACCAATCTTTGATATGAGGGGTAGCTTTGAGGAGCACAACAGTAATATTTTCCATATTGGAAAATTCATGAACTGAAAAATATCCTCTCAACAAATTCAACCATTTATCTACATTATCTGCATCTATTGCATTAAAATATGGGAATGTCAAAGTTGAATTGTAACTTAAATGGAGTGGTGCCTCTACAGTGGATTCCAAATCAAGATGTTTCACCTATAGGCATGGGCCAAAGGATTTGGGCAATGATATCCATCATTTCATTCCTTTGTCGCTCGAAGGCTTCTTCGAGCTATATTCTATAGGGATCTCCTGCTCCCTTGTTTTTCTTTTCTTCCAGCATGGAATGACATCGGGGTTTGTTAAGGGTGGTCTTCCAAAGGTTCAACCAGTTTGAGTCCTAACTCCTTATACCCCAACCTTCTTGGGGACATGAAAAGAAAAATAGAGAAAGAGAAGACCACTTTGATACCACTTATCTGGACTTATGGAGGAACACAACAGAATATAGATATAAACATAAACATAGAGATCCAACATAAATAAATCTTCATTTCATTAATATCAAAGAATTGAAATATGCTTACATATAGAATGGAGATAAAATAGCTTAGGTGATGGTAGCTTATCTCTAAGAAGAGATGTGGCAACTACATGCCTCTGAATTTTGTTACAATGAGGCTCAAGGGTTTTTTTATTATTGGACAATAAAGGGAAACCATAAAATTCCAAAACCCTAACCCTAATGGATGGAATGCCAAGAGGGTCGTGTTGGGGCTAGTTGGGCAACCAACTTCCGAGGGTTGTAACTTGGTCATGTTATCTCTGATTGGCACATACAATACCTCATTAGAAATGTCTATTTGAGTAATACGAGATTTTAAGCATAACCATAGACCTTAAAAAACTTTTGTTTAGTGGGTCAAAATAGCTCCAAAAGTTTAGGATATAAAAAACTGCTAAAAATAGTAAATGCTGCTATAATCAAGGAAACTGATGAAACTGACTGGAGGCATAAGTGGAATAGGAAGGTGGCCACCAATATCCACCTAGATCAAGGCCGCAGATCAAACTTCTTTCATTCTGTTGATGTATCACTCAACATTAGCTATCATAGCATAAACATAGGCATATTATAAGCACATAATATCAATTGATAACCACATGACACAAACCTCATGAATCTATCAGGCTAGTCTTCCACTTGATTCCTTGTAAAACTAGGAACCTCTTCATAACATTCACCTACATAAGAAATCATTCCTTCAGACAAGAATGATCCTTGAATAACTTGTCAGTCAACGACATAGATACTTACATATATACATATAAACATTAACATAAGACAACCATGACCCATAACAACCCTGTCAATCAATGCCAAACATATATACATATCTACATATATAGACATTAACATAATGATATCACAACACAATTACCATATATCATAAGGTCAAAGTTAATAAACTCCCTCTATCCATGCAATTCATACATGACATTGAGAACAACATTTACCAACATGGCTAAGGCATCTGACACCTCAAATCCATTTACTTTACCTATCCTCTTCCCTTTCTCATGACTATCCTACCACCATCCATTTACCCTAATGGACCCAACCAACCAAACTAGATGTCACATTCTTGTCTTTAGCTTCTCTGTATTCATGCATTGACTTCATTCGGGTCGTACATTACCTATTTCGTTTCATCTATATCTTCTTAAGCTCTATCAATTTTCCTCTTTCCCCAACCAATTTGTAATACCCTCAAAACAAAAAAGATGAGAACAAGAAGAAAAAAGAAGAAAACTAAGAAGATTTAATAACGATATGACACCACAAAAAAAGTGGCATGGCCATGCACCAAACATAAAAAAACTATAGTTCAAGCGTAAATGAATAACAAAGCATTGAAAGGGATGCGATCAAGGTTCTAGGGTTCAACAAAGAGAGTGACAGAGGGTAAAAAGAAACCATGGAGGCACAGGGAGGAGGGAGCTCCACTCTCTCCTATAGTAATGTGGTTTCAAATAGAGGAAGAGCAAGGAATAAGAACAAGCCTCCACAATCCTTGGAGGTCAAGACAAAAAACACTAAAACTTAGAAGAAGAAGGCAGCAAAACCCATGTAGAACAAGGGACCCGTGAGGAAGACCAACAGGAGGAGAAAGTAGAAGACAAAGGTTAGGGAATAGAGAATAGAACCAAGATGGGGCCCTGTAAACCCAATACCATAACTAAACCACAGGTTATATTAAATGATCTAGCTCTACAAGAGCACAGGGATCACATGGCAAACTATGCCATTATATGTAAATTTATGGGAATCTGGCCATCAGAGAAAGCATTGTACACATGGAAAATACAACTGGAAACCAAAGGGGGAGTTAAATATACATCTTGGATCCAATTTTTTTTATAGTGGTGTTCATGAACATGGAGAACGGAGACAAGATTTTTGAAGGGGGAACATACTTATTTCTAGTTGTTGGTCTCTACACGCAACCATGGATGATGAACTTTGTGCCAGAATGAGAAACCTTCACTTCGATACCAGTATGGATTAGGCTCTAATCCTTACCTTTAGATTACTGGATGCCATATTCTCTAAAAGCTATAGGCAATAAATTAGGTCATTTCTTAAAGATTTCAGAGGCAACTCTATGAGGAAAATATACCTCCTATGGATGTATATGTGTGGAGATGGACCTATCAGGAGCCATTCTAGATGTTATGAAACCAGCTCAAGAAAAGATAGAAAAGATAGATCAACGACTTAGAATTCAGCCTCTTCGAGGGGGC